>JAVIAB010000101.1:61305091-61395091 GCA_032433765.1 Megaustenia siamemsis | reverse complement strand
CTCTACACCAACTACTTCTTTAATGATTTCCACTCAACTTTTTTTACTTTAAACACACGTCTGTAACAATGCAAACTATTTAAGTGTGAATATGATTTTCTATTGTATGATTTCCTCTTCATGAACGAAAATAAATAACTGTCATAACATAAAATTGCTTACGCATGTTTACACAAACATGAACATAAGCCTCTTATCATTTCTCTATCTCTCCAAGTATCTTTCCTGCAGCTACTAGTGTGGTTATAACAAGTATTGATCATAATGACAAAAGTGCTTTCTAAAGCAAAATCTGATTTTTTTCCAGATTTATAGAAAATCATTAAAAGTAAGTAATACGCTTTATTTGGTGCAGCATTTTTAATGATGAAGATAAATAAGCGTATCTGGAATTGTCTTTTTTTAAAAACTATATATCGTGTCTTCTTAGATTGTTGACGTAATGGGCACAAGCGAGACGGTAAGAAGTGTGATCGAGAAATGGTGAGAAACAGAATATCTAATAATAACACTCATGTGAGTTCATGTTTATTGCTTGTTTATTTCTACACTGCCATATGGAAATGGTTTGTTATTTACAGTTCTTAGTCAGCAGAGCAAACGGTGTGTGCCTGAGAGCTAGTGTTCGACCATTATGTTCACATATGTTTGTATATGTATGTTTGTATATGTATGTTTGTCGTCTTTGAAAGAGACTGAGATGAGAAGTCAATTCCAACTTCAAAACAAACAGTAAATAACAGTTCAGCTACATCAAATGGTACATCTCTAACGTTATACAATTGCTAAGTTATGTCTATATCACGACTCCGATGATGCTCGTGATTCTGCAGACCGGTGCGACTGCTAGATGTCCAAGTATGTGTGTTGCTTCATTTCAAGAGAAATGTCGGGAGAAACAAAGACGTGAGAACAAGAATCTATTTCTGAATCGCTTTAGGCTGCCGAATTTGCTAAGGAGATGATTTGAGTTATTATAAGTAGTTGTTATTTATGGGATGAAGATACTCCGACAAATAGCATCAACTTATGACATTCGATGATAGATGGTGATTTTTTACATGGAAAAAGAACGAACACGTAGACATAACAAAGTTAATAATTTAAAAATGTTGACATTTTAATATAACAACTTCATTTAACGTCAATTTTGAAAGCTATTACAAACAAATGGTTGGCAAAGATGTGCTTGCTGGCGATATTATATTCTTGACAATTAATAGAAACTAAAATGTGTATCCTTTATGTGTAATACAAGGTAACAATTTTTTGTAATGATTAAAATGGCAGAAGCAGACCAAGACTAACATGTACGAGTAACATCCAAAGATGGACAAATCATCAATTGACAACCTACACCATCAAAGCAAGAGACAGAACAGAATGGCGCTCCATGGTAGCCACCCTTCGTTGCGGGAATTACACCCGATGATGATGATGATGATGAATGATTAAAATGCTAATACAGTAAAATCCTATCAGGTATTCATTAAGGCCATTGTGGATACATATCTGTTTGTGATGAAACCCAGACGTTTAATGGCCGCTATTTTGACAGTTTCTCATTTCTGATCTTATATCTCAGACAGTCAATCGTCTAACATGCTCCACTCAGTAATGATGATTTTTCTTATTGTTCTTCAGTCTAAAATCAAAGACTGGCAATGGTAGTACAACTTTGGGATGAAGATTGTGTTGTAAAGTTTTCATTTTGCCTTATGGTATTTCCTTGTTAGAATATAGTGGTAGTAACTGCCGCATTATTTGAGTCGCTTTTTTCCATCTGTAATCTATTTCTGCTGTTTTTTTAATTGTCCCGTAGTAAAATGTCTATATGTTTGTGCGGGATGGTATGTTAAAAATCACAGGGTACGATTACGAGTTAAAAATGAAGAAACATTGATTTCCAGTAAAAGAATGGACATCTGATCGATAACTACAACCTACAATGTACACTTAAGTTAGTGTATATAGAGAGATATTCTTTTGAATTGTCTGTCCTTTTTTTGTATGTATTGATGGGCAATATTAGCATGTTCCTTATGTTATTTATTATAGCGGGTATAGAACTCGATGTTTCAAGTACCTTTGTTTCAACCACGTCTGTGATTGCAGATTTTTAAAAAAGTGAGAGATTTGGATGGATAATAAACTCTGAATCATCAATCACATACAGGGGTCACTAACTGTCTGGACCAATTATCTGGAAAAAATAACTTTTACCTCATCTGAAGCATATACTGTCGCAGCCAATCATGCCCAGAACTCAATACAAACATAATTGCTCAGCCCATCTTTAGCATGATGTAACTAACTTCATGCGGCGAGATACAACAATCACAGTTGGTGTATTCTACTTTAGCCAATGAATACGTTCTTCTAATCTGGTTAATTTGGTGTGAACAGTTTTGAAACAAATTTGTTAAACTTTAAGTGTATGCATTTTCTAGGGTGAAAGTGGAACCACTGAAAACAAACTGTCAACGGTACGTTTATCCAGCAACTTAAATGTTAACAATGTGTCATGCACACGATCGTAAGAATATTAGCCGACAGTGCCGGAGAAATGGCAAACAGGTCTTTACTTGTCAATTGTTTTCTTGATTACACTAAAGCATTCAACATAGTAATGCATCAAAAAGAAAGAATACATTTAAAGAGCATATATGTTTACAGAATAGTTATTAGAATTAAAAAAAACTAATACAAGTCATCATCGTGTGCCACATCGATTGACGTAGGCGATCCTGCCCTTCCATAATTCTCTATCCACAGTGTTCTTCTTTTTCTACGTTTCTTGTCTTCCACAAACACTTTCCAAGCCGTTCTGTTTCTTGCATTCTTTCAAGATCATTCCATGTCTTTCCCATCATCTTCATCTCTTCTTCCATCTGTTTCATCCACGTATATTAGGTCTTCTTCTTTGTCTTGTTCCCTGTGGATTCTAAAAAAAAAAAAAAACCTGTTGTGTAATACTCTCAGCTAGCTAGCGCACTGTGTGTAGCCTATCCAGCGTCATTGTCTTCGCTGTATCTCTGTATCCACAGCTTCTTTTATTTGACTTGTCCATGTTTGTGACGTTTTTTTCGGTATATATTGTTTACAGTACAGGATAGCCAGTCCGATGCCCAACTCACCTTAGTCGCCAATTACGAACAGTGTAATCCACAGTGCATCGTATCAATTATATTGTTGACTGTTTACGATGTCATGACACCAAGTTATTTATTATCTTCTCTCTTTTTCACCCGTGATCTTTATTTCCCTGTATGTTGCAGGTTGTGACCAAGTATTCCAACTTTCCTCTTCTTATGATGTACCAATAAATTGAGGATCATTACATGCTGATGTTGTTTAGGAGTTCTTTTCTGTTGGCCTCTTTGATAATTTGCTCGTTGGTCATTTTAGCAGTCCAGGCAACTTCCAATATTCTTCTGAGAAATCCTATCTATGAAACCTCTAATCGTCTTTTCATTTGTTTGTCTACTGTCCACAATACGGTTTCATAGGTCAGATTTGGCTCTATATATTACCGATGAACTCTATTTCTCACTTCTATTGATATAAACTTGTTGTATAAGACGTTTTCATTTTCTAAAATGCTATTTTCACCTGAAATATTTTGATTGTTTTATTTCCGTGGTGCATCTTCCATCTGATGTTATTATTGTGTCCAAGTATTTGAAACGTTGCACTTGTTTCAGATTTGTTCCAATTATTTTATACTGCACGATGATGATGATTGTTTTTTTAGATATGACAGTTACTACTGTTATTTTATTATTCAGACTGAAACCTCTCTTGTTGTTTTCTTTTACTATTATGTCTTTCATTGCTTTTAATTCATTCTCTATCTATGCTAGTAAGACTGTGCCATCGCATATTGCAAATGATTTATTATGTGATTGTTGACTTCAATTCCATTTCTGTCTATTATCGATCTCATAATATGTTTGCTGTTAAGTGAAACGAAATCCGGTGATAGAACACAACCTAGTCTGGCTCCTTGTAATATAATAATAATAATTGCAAAAATCAAACGTGATATAATTATAGTAAATTAACTACGAAATGTTTCAACAAATCAAAATGCAATAAAAGGCAAAGATGTTAAATGTCAAAACATGTATTTAAATATATATCTTCTTCCTCTTCTTATTATTAATCTTATTCCTCTTCTCTTTCCTTTCTCGTCTGTCTTTCAGCGTCGAGGGGAGATATAATTTGCGGTCGTTTGCTCTTCTGTTCGCCTCTGCTGCTGTTATGTTTCATAATGCTTCTAATATTCCATCGATCCATCTCTTTCGTGGTCGACCCTTGGGTCTGGTGTTCTCACAACGTTTGTTGAAGGTTTGTTGTGTTGTGTCTTGATCTTTCTGCCTTGTCACGTGGCTAAACCATTTTATCTGTTGTTTCCTTATATATTCTATGGCGGGGGCTATTCCATGCTTTTTTATCAGTTCTTCTTTTCAGATCTTATCTCTCAGACTGTTTCCTGTCATTCTTCTAACACACTTCATCTCAGTAGAGGTTATTTTTCTTATTGTTCTTGCATCTATGGTCCAGGACTGGCATTGGTAGCACAACGTTGGGATGAATATTGTATTGTATAGTGCCCGTTTTGCCTCGTGAGTTATTTCCTTGTTGGACAATAGTGGTGATAGCTGTCCAATGATTTGACAAGCTTTGTTGCATCCTTGATTCTATCTCTGCTGTTTGAGAATTATCGTTTGTCACTAAACTTCCTTGGTATTTGAATTCCTCTACTTGTTTTAGTTGCCTGCCTTCTATAGTTATATTGATGTTCTGTTTATTTTTGGCGACATTTATGGCATCTGTTTTGTGGATGTTGATTTTCATGTATTTTTTTGCATGAGCTGTTGAGTTTAGTTGTTCTTGTAGGTCTTCTATTGTTTTATTTTTAGTGCCTGATTGTCTGCAAATAAAAATTCGTTGATCTACCCTGTCTCTGGTGGGTTGGCTAACTTGCATATATAGTTCATGTATGTAATAAACAGTAGGGGGTGGGGGGTAGATAGTACGCACCCCTGTCTTACACCTGATCTAACTTCGAAGTGGTCTGTGTAGGCTGAGGTTGTTCTGGCCCTGCAGCTGCTGTTGATGTAGAGAATTTAATTAGGTTGGTTAGATGTTGGCTTAAATATATATAGTACGATTAAAATAGGATCCAACACATGTATAACCATAATCAGTCGGTAATACATAAATATACGTACTTCCGAACGACACGAAATGAAGAAGACTTAAACAGCACAAAAATTATAGAGAAGTATTAAGAGCTATGACATAATTAAGTAATTGAGAAGATGAAGGTCATTATCCAAAATGCAAAAATCTAAAGCAATTTTCGCAAAAGAATAAAAGACGTCTTCTAAATGTATAGTTGAATTAAATAGGACATTAGTACAATTACTGGTAGATGTACAATGGAGGTGAGGTGCTTAAATGTTCGGACGAAAGAACAATGCAACGTATGAATATTCTATTAAGAAATCCATCTTTGATAAACACAATAAGAAAGTCAATTTTATGTCGACTCAATATTGACATAAATTCAGAAAATAAAATAATGGTTTCATTGGAAACCAGATAAAAGTAGTAGTAAGCAGCTAAAAACAAAGAGAATGTCCCAAAGTAGAATGTAATTGTGCTGCCTACATCAGGAGAAGGATAAACATTGAGTAGTCAAGTAATGCGATCAGAGCAGGTTAACGATTTTGACAACGGAAAGGCATTGATGTAGGCAGAAATAGAGGGTTACAGGGTAAAAGAGATGGCGAATAAAACATGAGTGATGGATGGAGTGACCTATTTGATATGAAGTTAACAACATAATTGCTAAACATATGTTGAGAGATAAATATATAGATAGACGTGATCGCAACAACATATATGGTACTTGATGATGATGATGACACTGGTTTCCGTATGCATATGATTTGATGGAAATAAACTCAAATATTGATTTTTATCAAATTGCGAGTTGGACTCACAGACTCATGGTTCCTACCGTTACCTTATCCACAATGAAAGAGCGTCAAAAAGACCATCAACCAAACAATTCTTTGCTGACACTAACAATCAGTAAAGTAGACATTTACAACGACTGTTATCTTGTTGCATGAACGATTAATGTCTGTGTTGAAAAACGTGATTTCAAAAGGTAAATATCATCATCTGCCAACCCGTTGTACTTATGCATCTATTATATATAAGGGCGACAAATCTAGTTTGCATGATCAAAGACTTGAACATTGAAGAATAAAAACACACTTTTAAATAAATTGTCTTCAATTTCAGATAGCATCGCTGGCAGAAGAAGTAAGTTTTATCAAATGTAAGATACGGAGATTATATGACGGGTGTACATAGCACACATCTAAAGGTTACGTTCATCGAGGACAATTATTTTTCTTCACAAACTTTCAAGCAAAGGGACTATACTCACAGGAGAGAAATACATTTGACCATTTAACAAAACCATATAATCACGTAATAGTACAATCAAACTTTAAATCACTCATGCTGTATGCTGCGAAATAAATGAGAAATAGAAAAGAAATTACTGTTAAGCAAATAGTTGTAGTAGTATTAGTAGTAGTCTCCGTCAGCCATAGCTGACTATGTATTTTTCAGCGCCTATAGAAATGTTATTTTGTTCTTTTCTTTCCTTTCGCTGTGTATTCTCTTTTTCTGTGAATCTGTCTGCTTATTGTTTGAGTTGGAGCTTTAGAATGTGTTTCCTAAGATTGCGGCTTGCAGCTATTTCTTCCCAGGCTGCAGGGTTTATGTTCAGAGTCTTCATATCGCGTTTACAAGCGTCTACAAACGGAAGTTTGGGGCGGCCCCTAGTCCGTGTGCCATCTGCTAGTTGTCCATAGAATATATCTTTTGGTATGCAACCATCTTTCAAACGGTGTACGTGGCCAAGCCAGCGTAACCTACGTTGTTTGAGCAGCGTGTAGATGTTCGGGAGGCCTGTGCGAGTCATGACCTCCACGTTTATCACTCTATCCTTCCAAGTGAAACCAAGATTACGGAACATACATCGCATGTGGAATGCATTTACCTTATTTCCTGCTTTGTATAGGTTGTCCAAGATTCGCTGCCATAAAGGATTATACTAATTATGCATATATTTTAAACTACGGTCTTTGTTTTAATTTTTAGTTTGTTGTTTAGCCGTAACGTCTAGAAAGACGAGCGAAAGTGGTAGCAGATTTACTAATGCGGGTGTCAATTTCTGTATCCAAAGATAGTTTGTCGTTGATAATGGACCTCAGGAAATTTTACTGCCGCACGACATCAAGTGTATATTTGTCAATATAGACTGCAGGTGTTACTTCGACGTCCTGACCGAGTATATTAGTTTTCTGCAAACTTATTGTTAGACCGAAGTCTCTGCAGGCATGCGAAAAGCGATGTACCATGCTCTAGATTTATTCGTGACTTTGCGTGATAAGTGCAGCGGCGTCAGCAAATAACAGACCTCTAATACAGACATGTCTGATTTAGGACCAACAAGTCAAGGAGATACATACTTCCATAAATGGATAGATATGAAGAATAAAATAATCAAATGGTAGGACACATAGATCAACATAAATCAGGGAGAATTCTAAATAAGTCACTAGTAGAAAAAAAAAGCATGCGACAGTAACGAGTCAATGGGCATGACATACTCTACTTAAGTAAACAGAGAGTATTAAATGTCATGTCATGTTGGAATACTCCATTAAGAGACCAGGACCACGGTTTTAACATACTTGAAGATTAAAATTATGAACAGTGGATACGAAGAACGTATGTTATAATCTCAATAAAACAAGAGAGAACTTAACAGCTTGGAATATGTTTTTTTTTGGCGAGGGGGGTGGGGGTTGCAGGCCTGTTTTTATATATATATATATATATATATATATATATATATATATATATATATATATATATATATACCAATACATATATTACCTCTTTAGATCTTTCAAATGTGTCACGAATGGATTGATCATTATCACAGTTCTTTAACACGATTAACGTAAAACCTTACATTTTGTAAGTTCATTTCGTCCAGTCCACCTTCTTAATGCTAGGATTATTGTCTTCACAATTGCATTTCTAACGGGGTAGGATTATCTTGACACAATCTACATAAAGATAACAAACGTCATATTTCGATAAATGAATGGCTTATTTCATTTAAATATCTATACACTGTCATCGCTACGTGATTTGGGAGCTTTGAATCCATTCTGACTGAAATTAAACTGTAAAAACAACACTGAAACTTGTCTATATTTGAACAACAAACAATCAAAAAGTTTAGACATATGCCCACATTAAAAATTTACTAACCTGCAAATCGAGATTATTACATGAAAACAGCACATTCTACGGAAAAAAGGACACCCAGAAAGAAATGGATAGGTGGAATCTAGGATGTATAAATATATTCGGCACGAGAACAAATCAGGCTGCACAACTAGTGGATGTCAGAAAATGACACTGGGTTATTGAGTTATTTCGAGGTCGTCATCATTGCACTCCGAAAACGTCCATAGGTGTTCAGATCAATTTCTCAGCAATTCCCGCAGTGTCCAGCGACTGACGACTCCAGTTCTGTGTTGGTTGATAAGTCTTCTTATACGTTCCGGCGTGGACTCATGGTTGTCAAAGTCCTATGTCCGTCTCACATCGGGAATTGTGGGTGAGGTATTTTATAGGAAGGCATTGATGATGTCCGCCCGATCCATTGGTTGACCGTCCTCAACACTAGCACAGCTAGCCAACTTGACCGTTCTTTCATTTCCCCGTACTCCTGCATGTTCTAGGACGTAAGCAAAGGTGACTACGTATTATTTATTTCTGCAATGACTCTACCCATTGCCTGTGTACAGATCCCGCCTCCTCCTTTTTATCATGCTTATCGGATCACTCAGTATGCATGCGAGGGTGTAGTCTTGTGACCCTAACCAGTTGAAAACCTGTGTCATTGCCATCACCTCCATCGTATGCTACTTGTAGTCATAACGTATTTATCACTGTCTTCCTTGACTATTCTGCCTGCCGAGCGTGCTGTAAATGCCCATGCACTCCTTGGGTTTCGTATTACAGATCCGTCTGTATAGATGGTTGCATCTTTCTCATCGGTGTTATCCCAGATGAGTCAGTTGACCTCCGCACAGACCACGACTGAGTTCCATTCTTTAAATTTCCTGTCGAGTGTGACAATTCACAGAAAATGACACATTTTATGCAATACTAATTCATTACATGATGCATTGAACATAATTATAGACAGAAAGAGAAGGCATGACGCAGGAAAAAAGAATGTTACAGAATCATAAAGTGTCAAAAAAATAATGAGAAGAATTTGTCACGTCCGTAAAAGTGTGAAAGGAAACAAAAATATTTGAGCAAAGTAAAAAGAAGACTTCTTCAGAAGTGTATTTATTGTTGAAATAATAATTGTTATATTCTTAGATTACCATTGTGATAAAGGAAATGTTGAGAGTAAGTAAGGTGATCTAAGAACTAACACTATTGGGATAGTGAGCACACATTTATGTTCGTAACAATGTATTGGGTCAATTCAACATAACTTTGAAATATCTGAGCGGCACCAATTCTTTATTTGTCTGTTATACATAAAAAGTTGCCATAATGACGTGGCAGAGTGGTAAGCTATTTTAGACTGCTACCGTCAAATAGAGGACATCAGTGTGGTAGGTTAAAACTAAGACAGTCGTGTGTGACCGGGAAATGACAGTAATTTCGCCAAAACGAGATTAATTATGTATCTGCTAAAATAACGTGGAGACATTCAACTGCTTATCTAGTTAGAATCAAGTTTACATGCAAGTTACTGATGAGCAGAAGCACCCACTGCATAAAAAGTTAGAAGTTATATGGGCGTTCATCAAGCTTGTAGTTGTCACATATAACAAACACCTTCAAGACGATCGGACGGTTTCTAAATATTGAAAAGTCGCTCACAAAAGAAAGCGAAATATACACAAGGCGATAGAAAACTAAAACTGAATAAAAGCTCACTTACTCTATTTAAGAACAAAAGAAATTACAGGAATTGGCAAACGTGCATTACAATTGATGATTTGAATGTGATAATGGTTGTATTTTCACACACTGAATTGTATTGTGTGACATGAATTCATGATATTTCTCTGTCTGAGTCAGAGACCAAGTAATTGCACATACAAGTCGATAACCGTCGATAACATTCTTTATTATCAGAATGAAGCATAAATCCACTCATGTCGTCCTCAGAGTGATTTCAACGACAAACTGCAAGTGTTCAATTATCACGGCTGATATAGAGCTAATTATGACCTATGGAAGCGAATTATTGACGGTAAACAAACAAATTAAAATACGATTAAGGGCCACATAAATGGGATTTCTCAGAAGAATGCTGAAAGTTCCCCGGACAGCTAAAAATACGAACGAGGACATTTTCAAATAGGTCAACACAAAAAGGAAATGCATAAGAAATATCAACAAGAATCAATCAACATTTTTTTTTACTTGAACTGTTTTATTCTAATCAACGAAGCCTCAGTGCACCGACAGAGTGGGTAGTGTTCTTGCTTCCCAATCAAATGGATCCGTGGTCGATTCTCAGTATTGAATGATTTTTTTTTCGGACCGACTAGGTACTAACCCAACGTCTAAAAATTGGTACCAGAGATTTTCCTGGAAGGTAAAGGCGGTATGTTGTGATACCGACCAAGGTACAAAAACAATATGCTCATTAACATTATATTCCATACGTCTACTAAAGCGTGGAGGGAACCTTTACTTTTATTTATGTTATTACACTTAGCAAGCACATATAAATTCACATAACATTTTATTTGTCCTGCACATATCAGCAACTGTCGATGCCAATAGAGATTTAAGGACTGTTTATGTTGTAGATGAAGTCGTTTAAAATCCAAAACATAATAATCCCTAATATTTCGAAGTGATTGAGATCGATAAATATTAATTACGTCATGAACATTTAAGAATCATGCCAATGTATAGGGTATCCCTTTTTCTTAGCCATCCATTTTGGGATTGAGAAACATGGACCAAATATTGGATACAATAAATGTTCTAAATAATTCAGATATTTTGAACTTCATGTTTTTCTAGGTTTTAGGTGACTACCCGGTAACAAACATGGTAAGTTGTGTGTGTCAGTATATTAATAGGAGTAGATAGAAGACACTAACGAATAGATAGAAGACACTAACGAGTAGATAGAAGACACTAAAGAGTAGGTTGAAGATACTAACGAGTAGATAGAAAACACAAACGAGTAGATAGAAGACACTAATGAGTAGATAGAAGACACTAACGAATAGATAGAAGACACTAACGAGTAGATAGAAGACACTAACGAATAGATAGAAGACACGAACGAGTAGATAGACGACACTAACGAGCAGATAGAAGACACTAACGAATAGATAGAAGACACTAACGAGTAGATAGAAGACACAAACGAGTAGGTAGAAGACACTAACCATAAGAAATAAGACACTAACAATTAGTTATAAACACAAATGGAAATATACAGAAGACACTAACGAGTAGATATAAACACTAACAGGAAAAAATAGAAGTAGAAGACACTAACCAGTTGACATACAAACTAATATGAGCAGATGGAATATACCAAAGATTAGATTGAAGACACTAACGTGTAGTTAGAAGACACTAATAAGAGTAGATAGAAACTACTAACGTGTAGATATAAACACTAATAGAAGTAGATAGAAGGCACTAATAAGAGTAGATAGAAGATATTTCAAGAAAACTAACAATAAGGCGTATAAATAAATTGATTAAAACAATTTATGAAATGTTTCATACATCTTTACACTGCATTACGATTATTTTTTTTGTTGTAACATTTTATACATTACTTATTCTCATTAATTTTCATCATCAACATTGAGTGCCGTCTCCGCATCGAAGTTTGGCTACCATGGAACGCCATTCCGCTCTGTCTCTTGCTTCGATAGTGCAAGTTGTCATAAGCTTTTTTTGGTTTGTTTTACCGTTACCTCTATATATCCACATTTCTAAGGCTTACATGTTCTGTTGTTTTCTTCTATAATGTTCATATTTATGCAACATATATCAATGTTGAGAAGATATAACATTTTGCTATTCTTAGTTTTAGCCCTGGTGTTATTTGTTTTGATGTTAGTATATTTTTCATGCCATTAAAATTACTTTTTGCCATTCATGTTATTTTTGTTTATTTAAATGTTACATTTTCCATCACTGGTTATAGCATGGTCAAGATAGTTCAAGTTCTGAACTGTCCTCAGGTCTATTCCTTCAACGTTCATATCTACTTAAAGTTTTTGCGATTTTCTTTTTTTATGAATATAGTTTTAGTGTTTATGATATTCAAAACGAATCCATATTTTTTGCATGCCATGTTTATTTCATTAAGTAATTGTTGATCTTTAGGATTTTCTGCTACTAATACAGTATCGGAAGCCATCAAACTATTAAAAAAGGGTAAAGTCACAGGACAAGATGAAATTCCTTCGGAAGCCATCAAAGCAGATATTAATACCTCTACCAAGATGTTACATAATCTGTTAGATACAATTTGTGAGAGGGTAGAACAACCAAAAGACTGGAAAGAAGGTTATATCTTCAAACTACCAAATAAAGGAAGTTTACAGGAGTGCACAAATTATAGGGGAATTATGCTACTATCAGTGCCAGGAAAAATATTAAGCAGAATCATTATGGAGAGACTAAAAGAGGTCATAGAGAAACATTTGAGGGATGAACAAGCAGGTTTTAGGAAGAACAGATCATGTGCTGATCAAATAACTACTCTACGTATAATAATTGAACAACGTTTAGAAATAACATCCCCACTTTACATTGAATTCATAGATTACGAAAAGGCATTTGATAGTTTAGACAGAAGAATGCATTGTAAGTTGCTGTGTCATTACGGAATCCCCATAAAGTTTATTAACCTGATAAAAACAATGTATGAAGGAACGAAATGTAGTGTGGTGCATGAAGGACAGCTTACAGAAGCATTTGAAATAAGAACAGGTGTAAGGCAGGGATGCATTCTGTCTCCATTTCTCTTTCTACTGGCCATAATTGAATTATGAAAATAACTCAAAACAACAGAAATGGAATCCAGTGGTTACTGACCAAACAACTTGATGATTTAAACTTTGCTTGATGACATAGCTCTCCTATCACACAGCCATCAACAGATGCAGAATAAAATGAGCATACGTGATGAGAGATCACAACAGCTAGGACTGAAGATTAATAGAGATAAGATCAACATTATGAGAATTAACACAATTGGCAATAACCAAATAAAAATAGGAGAAATACATCTACTAGATGTACAATCTTACATATACCTGGGCAGTAATATAGATAGAGAGGGAGGAACAGAAAATGATACCAAAATAAGGATATCAAAAGCAAGAGGAGCTTTCATTGCACTGGGAAACATATGGATATAGAAAGAAATTAGATTAAATACAAAATTAAAAATTTTCAACTCAAATGTCCTAAGTCGGTTCTATTATATGGCTGTGAAACATGGAGAACAACAAAATTGACAATCACGCAGATACAGACATTCACTAATGGATACTTACGCAGAATAAAAGGATAGAAATGGCAGGACAAAATCACTAACAAAGAATTATGGAAATGTACCAGTCAAATACCAGTGGATAAAGAGATACAGCGAAGACGAGAGCGCTGGAGTGGACACACACTACGGAAGCCAACTGAGAGTATTACACAACAGGTCCTTTTTTGGAATCCCCAGGGGAAAAGACAAAGAGGAAGACCAAGGAATTCTTGGAGAAGACAGATGGAAGGGGAGATGAAGATGATGGGGAATCTTAAAAGAATGGCAAAAAAAAACAAAACGATTTGGAAAGTGTTTGTTGAAGACCCATGCTCCACTGGGAGCTAAAAAGGTAGAAGAAGAAGTAGAAGATGAATACAGTATCATCATCATGTCTTAGGCTATTGATTAATTTTCCATGAATGTTTAGGCCTATCATCTCTGTGACGTTTTTAAAGGCTTGCTCAGTGTTTAGATTGAACAAGCGTGGTGATAGGACGCATCTCTGCCTTACACCTCTTTTTGTATCAATGGGTGTAGAGTTATGTGTCATATTTTATTACTGCCGTTTGCTCCCAGTATAGATTACATATTATTCGTATGTCCGTATCATCTAGATGTATTTCATTTAGACATTCTTTTTATTGTTTATAGTGTATTCTAGAGAAAGCTTTAGTGTAGTATATGATGGAGGCATATATTGGTTTGATGACTTCTGTGTACTTATCGATTAATGTCATCCTGCAGACTATTATTTCTTTATTCCCACTAATTTTCCTATTCCATTATTTGTATATATATAGTTTAAATTTTAGTTATTATTATTATTATACATCAGTTTTAGTTGTGGTTTATAATGCAGTTATATTCTTTCGCATTTCCCTTGTGTGTCTATGTTTTTGTGTGCTCAGGTTGTTGTTTTCCCAAGAAATTTATAATGTTGGCCGAAATGTCACGGTTTCGTATTGTTTCCCTTTGCAAACTACCACAGAACTTTGTGCTGAACTAGTTCAGATACGGAGGTATTGGTCTACAGTTTTACATGAACACATCAATAGATTATTTAAGACCACTTCGTGTATTTACAAGAATGATTACACATCTTCACGAAAATGTCAACACTTGTTTTCTTTACACAAATACTGTTTATTTCTGTGATAGAATCACCACTTTGCAAAAAGCGTGAGTAATATGATCTAAAATAGTGACTATGAGAATCATCATTATAAAGAATCATGCTTGCTGGCGTAGGAGATGATGTCCCTCTACAATTTTCGATTTCGAAAGTTGTTTATCATTTCTGTTGTTGACTTTCTATCAAACCATTCTTCTAAGCTGTCTGGTATCTTTTCTCTTTTTTCCCCTCTGCCTCTTCATCCCTCAATTTTCCCAGTTGTCACAATATATTCCAAATGTTTCCTTCTCATGGCCAAAACATTATACTTTATTTTCTTCCTAATAATGGAAATTAGCTCTCTTATTATCTCTAAATTAGATTTGGCTTCTTTCAGAACATTTTCATTACTCTTCTTAAGTATCTATGATATTCTCAATATTCTTCTGTAAAACCACATTTCTACTGACTCCAGCGATTTTCATTTGTGTTGTCCTATTGTCTATGATTCGCATCCATATGTTAAGACTAACTCTACATAACATTTAATAACTCTTTTTCTTGTTTCTATTGTCAAAAATGGATTACATAATATTTTCCTCAATTATTTGAAAGCTGAATTTGCCTGAGCTATTATGCATCTCATCGCTCTTGTTCATCAATCATCAGAGGACAACAATGTTCATAGATATTTAAATTCATTTATGTGTTTTAATATTATTGCACTTGTCTTTATTGTGTATTGTGCGGTCTATGAGTGTAAGAATTGATTCTGTTCTCAGAAGAATGTTGAAAGTTCCCTGGACAGCTAAAACGACCAAAGAGGAAATTCTCAAAGAGACCAACACACAAAAAAAGAGAGCTGCTAAGAAACAGCTGGAAGAAACAATAAAAAATGTTTGAACACATCGTGAGTAGAGGAAAGGTGGAATACTTGGTTACAACTGGGAAAATACAAGGACAGATAGATCACGGACGACAAATATGGACAATATTAGATAGCATGGCGTCATGGATGGAAAACAGGAAACAACAGAATTGATACGACACGATTGATACAATATTGTGAAAGGACATGATTGCCTACGCCAATCGATATGGTACATGATGATGGTGAAACATTATTATGCCCTCGACACTGAAGTGTAACAGAGACAAACAGAAACAATCACAATTAAATCACATGTCCACCAATGAGGGAAATAATTGTACTGTTATGGAAATGTATGGCTGTGGTTTAAGAGATCTACTATAACATGTATAAGACCCATTTCCATGTGCGTCTTATATAGCAAACATTGTTGAATTAACTGCTATATTTGATGATGTAAACGTCGTCATCTTGAGAAGTAGACATGAAGGCCTACCGGGAGTACCAAAAACACCCCTACAACCCTGATGTTTCAACTGTTGGAGATGTAGACAAATGACGTTTTTTCCTGAGCCCGTCTATTTTACTTCAAGGTGACATTTCTTAGCCTAGTCTATTTTACTTCAAGGTGACATTTCTTAGCCTAGTCTATTTTACTTCAAGGTGACATGTCTTAGCCTAGTCTATTTTGCTTCAAGGTGACATTTCTTAGCCTAGTCTATTTTACTTCAAGGTGACATTTCTTAGCCTAGTCTATTTTACTTCAAGGTGACATTTCTTAGCCTAGTCTATTTTACTTCATCTTGACATTTGTAATCCTAATCTACTTTACATATGCGTAGCATTTCTAACTCTAATCTATTTTTCTTCAGCATTCTATATACCCAGCCTTAAAAATTGGTACCAGATTTTTTCTGGGAAAGTAAAAGCAGCACGGGCGTAATACCGACCACATTACCCCAAAAATCATGTGCTGAAGGTCTGTAAAATTTAGGGTCACTAACACCATATTTCCCTATACGCCACTCGGCGTGACGGGGGGTACTTTACTTTACTTTCTTTTTTTTTTTTATTCTATATATTTGCCTAATATATCCTACTTTAGTTTGGCACATCCTTTGGTTGTCTCTCTCTCTCTCTCTCTCTCTCTCTCTCTCTCTCTCTGCGATCAAGACTCAGAGAAAGATTCTAGACTATCTCATGAAGTCAGCTGTCTGTTTAAGCGAATTGATTGACCCATATAGTTTCTCTTCCAGGGAGGTGGGCGTGGACCACGTTGCTCTTCTCAGGTCTGTTGATTGTTAGAGCTTGTTTTTTGTGGTATATGCCCTCCGCATTCCGGTGTATTATATTCAGCTGTTTCTTGAAGCATTTCCGGTCAGCGGTAGTTTCTATCATAATTAGAGTCTGTTAGATCCAGTCTGATTGATTGCTTGTTAAAACGTTGCACTGTGTTCTGCACCAGTGGCCCAGTGCATCCGATTTCAGCCAGCATCTTATTCAAGTTTGCTTTCCTCAGCCTTTGATTGTCCCGGATTTTCCTGCAAGGATTGTCCTATCTGTAGGGGGATTTTGTCCTTAGATGATCGGCCCTCCCAGGTTCACCGGTGCGGACAAGTCATTTATGACATGAGTTATTAATCATTAATTAATGCCCTAAATTAATCACTTTGGTTGTCAAGGCTCTTCGATTCCTACTATTTAGTCCAAAGTGATTCGTTTATTTTCAGAGCTACAATCAAAGGCGTATGAGGATCTCCTTTCGCTCTGCGTCGCTGGTCACTTTCTCCCCATATGCTATTGTGAGTCTTAGACACACCCCCTCACCCCACCCCCACATAGATATTTCTTGGATGTAGGTGTAGAATGGATGTTACTGACAACGACATGTGTGTGCTTAACCCTTATTTTTTAAAAACGTAACCCTTCTGTATTCTTAGCTTGCCAATGTGTTGACTGAAGTACTAAGGGTAAGTAATTGGAACTAGAGGCAGCACAGGGGTTTAGACATGGTGTGACCCTAAGATAAATGAGATGGGAGTGCCGTAAGTTAAATGAATATGTGATGCCCTAACTTAAATGAAACGTTACTGCCAAAAACTGAACGAAACTTTGATACACTAAACAACATAAACTACGATTCCCTAAACTAACTAAAACGTTGATACCTTTAATTAAATGAAACTTTGTTTTCCTAAAGTAATCGATCTGTGGTAACCTACACTAAATAAAACGTTATACCCTAAATTAAACTAACTTTGTTTTCCTAAACTAATGGATCTTTGATACCCTAAACTAAATAAACGTTGATACCCTAAACTAAATGAAACGTTGATACCCTAAACTAAATGAAACTGTGTTTCCTTAAACTAATGGATCACTGACACTATGAACTAAATAAAACTTGAATCCACTTTACCGTCCCCTACAAATTTAACACCTGAAGACCCCACAGAACCTGAAGTAATATGCCGGTAGAAATGTTTAAAAAGTGTACTAGCAAAACAAATACATAACATCTTTTTGGGCTCTTGAATTGTGTGGCAATAAGCTAAGGGTTTATTTAGTTCATAGGTGAATCGGCCCGTGACTATAAGTAATTTGAAATATAAATCTGGATTAACTTTAAATATATGAATCCTATGCATTTTTTTGGTTTTTTGGTTTTGCCATATGCCAATTGTTTGATATTTATCATCATCATCATCGAGTGCCGTCTCCGCAACGAAGGTTGGCTACTATGGAGCGCCATTCTGCTCTGTCTCTTGCTTTGATGGTGCAGGTTGTCATAGACTGATTTGTCCACCTTTTGATGTTACTCGTCCATGTTAGTCTTGGTCTGCCTCTGCCTCTTTTACCTTGTATTTTCCCCTCCAGGATTACTTTTAGTAGGCTGTTGTGTTCTTTAACATGGCCCAATAATCGCATTTTCATTACTCCGACTTAAGTTCGAAATTCCTCTCCATGGCTTCCTCTGGACCAGTACGTGATGAGGCTCCAAACTCTTTCACGGTGGTCTGCCATATTCGTCTTTCGTGTCCTGAATATGCCTCATGTGTACCACACACTTTGAGGTTTTCGCTTTCTGGGCCGTTGATCATTTCTGATTCATCCGCCTCATCCACCGTCACATAATTTTCACATATGGGTTGAACACACCCGGATGCCGACGCCAGTTTTGTCGAACCATGTGCTTGCCTATCGAACCGCGAACACACGACACAAAGAAAGAATAAATCATATTCCACTTAAATATCACTAATCACAGTTCATCCATGCGTCAGAAGTAAAATATACACCAAACGGAGAATAGCAACACATAATTTCACAACTACACTGTCGCGTAAATCATTTAAATATATCAGCAATTGCCGAATTATAAAAACGGCTACACGAAGCCGCCATGACACCGAAACCTCAATATATATGACATTTATAAAGATGGATTAATCAAAGCGTGTAGTTGAAAAATGAACTCTCTAACTGGTGAAGCGGTTAAAGAGAAAAATTGCAAATGAATGCATATAAATGCGAAGCTGCAGTAAAGCTAAATGTGAGAGAGAACAAAAAATACATAAAAAATGGTATGGTGAAAGCTTTACGTGATTAATAGACGACAAAAATTTCAACGACGTTTCGGTTAAATAGGGATTCAGCAGGAACAAACAAACAAACAACACACACACACTGATTTGTAAAAAATAAAACTAATCCTACATAGCTAACCAGTAATGCAACATCCAAAACAAAATAATCAAAACTGGTTTTACAAAAGAAAAACATGTCTTCCCTGTGTTGTGAACTGTTGCCGGAACGAAAAAGAGAGAATCTGCTCAGTTGTGCTCTGTAATAACCCTGGTGGTCAAAGGGTCAAACTGTGTAAGGGTTCTTATTTTTGTATGATTAGTTTTATTTATTTACATATCAGTGTGTGTGTTGTTTGTTTGTTTCTGCTGAAGGCTTATTGAGCCGAAACATCATTCAAATTTGTGGCGCCTATTAATCACATAAAGCTTTTACCATACCATTTATTCTATATTTTTTTTTTCAATTCTCCATGACCGGTGAAGCCTGTATGTAGCTCTGGCAGCCTCTTGTTAAAGCTTTCATATAAGCAGTAGATCCTTTCAGATACAAGTTAACTAAATCGTAACTGTATATCCTTTTCGGGCGCACATAACAATTGTGAAAACAGTCATATTTATTGGATGCGGTAGAAGTATAGGAGTAATAATCATCTTTTGTAATTATATTGTTCACTTCATTGTTACAAGTACAAACAAACGATTATGTATAGTAACAATTCTGGAAGAACATAAAAAAAAACCTGAAAAGAAAGGCTACTTCCTCGAACATAAATATTAAACGGCATTACACTTATATAATCAAAGTTATAGTTTTATATAAACATCAACACAAAATAAGTCTGTTTGCATGTCTTCACTTCACATTGTATCAGTTCAGTGTAGAGGAAGATTCAAAGCTCTGCTGTTCATCCTTTACACGGCCTCATTCAGCATCGACTGATGTTGTGCTAGCATTTATTTAATGCTGTATGTGCATTTATTTGATGCTGTATGTGCATTTATTTGAAGCTGTATGTGCATTTATTTGATGCTGTATGTGCATTTGGATCTGGGTCTTTCTCTTGGTCTTCTCCCTTCTCCTCTTTTAATTTATGCGGTGGTAAGGAATCACTCGACATTATTTCTAGATGGATGAACACGTTTATTTGTTGTTTCTATGTATTGTTTATGATTTGTTCAAAGAACACTCTTTCTTCTATAATCTCATTTCTAATGTTTCCTTATCTGGCCACTCCAAGCGCTTTTCTCAGACATCTCATCGTTATGGTGAAAAGTTTTCTTTTATACTTAGTCACAAGTGACCATGTTTGACATTGATAGCACAAAGTTGGAATGAATAAAACCTGTATAAGATGTTTCTGGGTGGTAATATGTATTGGTTTTTTATTGACATATAGGGGACAGCCACCCCAATAGTTGCTTTGCTTTAGTGTATCGAATGTATTTTTTCTTCTTCGATTTCATCATCTTCATACAATGTTGTTCCCATATATTTACAGTCTGTTGCGTTTGTTATGTTTGGTGTTCTATAGAAATGTGTAAATTATTCTTTTGCCTTCTTTTTTATATTACTTTTGTTTTTCTCTGTACTTATTTTTATGTTATTCAGTTAACTTTATTCAAGGACAACGTATGCTGTTGAAGAGCTGTTTCTTTGTAAATCATTCATATCTGATCGTCACCATCAAATAGTTCATTTATATCACTATTTTGTGCATTTGGCAATGTTGCATATTTTGTCAACGTAAATGATAAACTAGATGGTGACAACACAAAACCCTGGTCACACTCCAGCTGTTGCTGTGAACAGTTTTCATTTTCATTCATCTGCTATAAATACACATTAAGTGCCAATTTAATGAATGTCATCATCATCATCAAGTACCGGGCCTGCTGGCGTAGGTGATCATGTCGCTTCCACAACTTTCGATCTCGACAGTTATTTATCATTTCTGTTGTTGACCTTCTGCCAAACCATACTTTTAAGTTGTGTGGTATCTTTTCAGCAATCAACATTTTTCTGGCACATCACGAGAAGAGGAAAGTTGGAATACTTGGTTACAACTGGCAAAATAAAAGAAAAGAGAGATCGCGGACGACAAAGAGAAAATACTGGATAGCTTGGTGTCATGGCATGGAAAACAGTCAACAACAGAACTGATATGATGCACTGTAGATAGAAGATTATGGAGGGACATGATCGCCTACGCCAACCGGCAGGGTACATGATGATGATGATGATGATGGTATGTTTTATCTTTGCTTCCCTGTATCCCTTCGTCCCAGTTGTTAGAATATATTCTAGCTGTTCTCTTCTCAATACATGGCTAAAATGTATCATTCTCTTCTTCCTAAAATTGGAAATTAGCTAAATGAATGTATCTATATATTACGTGTGTATATATGTTGTTGTTGTTGTTGTTGTTGTTGTTGTTGTTGTTGTTGTTGTTGCGTTCGCCAGCTATCAACTCTGGCGAAACCCCTAGAGACTAGGAACTGAATTTTGAGTGTTAATCCATATTTTTCTGTCAGCCGTATGCACATGGGTCCCCTGCCGCACAGGCAGATAATTCCGATTTCGGAGGTACTCATGTTGTTTCGTCGATTGGTAAGTGACGTTTCAAGTCGGACCTCGCTGCTGAGATCATGGGTGGTTGCCGCAGAGAGAATTCATAAATAAAAATCCCAACCGGTGTAGCCGAGATTTGAACCCACAACCTCTCTGTCTCGAGGCCGGCGTCTTGCCTCGAGACCAACCAGTCCCCCATGGACTTGAAGCATAAGGAAATTGCAACAAGCAACACTTTTCATGCATAGCCATCAATGGTTCCTGCCGCCTATCCACCATATACCGGAAGTTCACGTCCTCCTGTCCTGAAAAAGATGATAGTCATATATATATATATAGCGCTTGATGATGTTAGGCCACGCTGTTGACTCCAATCCCGAACATATAAACACACAGTTAGTCGTCTGATTATCCCCGTCGCACATCAAACAACAGACCGTAAGATTATCTCTCTCTCTCTCTCTCTCTCTCTCTCTATATATATATATATATATATATATATATATATATATATATATATATATGTGTGTGTTTGTGTGTGTGTGTGTATTAGTATAAATCTAATGTGGTCAACTTTGGTAGTAAATCAGTGTTTTCTAAGTTAATAATCACATATTTCATTGTTTCAGCTGGGACATTTTTCTACCAAAGTAAGAACTATAAATGATGTTGATGTGGATAAAAGAACGTTTATTTTTGTTTATGTCTCAAGAATTTGGCTAAAATGTTTGATAATTCATTGGCTAACGTCACATACGTTTATTGGGTATTCATTATTTCAAAACAATGGTTAACGTTTGTGACGAAATTCAAACGTTGAATTGTTAACATAACTTACATCATGGCGAGTCTGTCAGTGTTTTCCATCAATAAAGAAAGTGGAAGTGCAATATTTTAAAATTACATTTGTTTTTGATTGAATAGATGATGTACAATGCTAACTGATGCCTGACTTTAGAGTCAATGACGTGTTTGTGTTGAAGTTCTTGCTTGATTTTTGTTTGTGTGCACCGGCCCGCCCCCCCCCCTCCCCACCCAGCCCCCAATCTAGTCTAAAGTCGGCAGCCTATTTGAATTGACGAACATCAACTGCAGTCATTAATTGTCTGGATGTGTGCAACTTTTTTTTTGCACTGTTCATGTCAATTTAATTCGATCACGTTTTCAAATGTCTTGCACGCCCAATAAATTTAGTTCACTGTTGTAAGACATCACCCATTATCTGGTAGATAGCTGTTGTGGGAGAAGATGCAGCCGTCCAGTTGCGTTAATTAAAACGATCTGGACGCAGAAATGACAGCAAAAATGCAACGCCATCTGGTCAGTTAACGTAATTTAACACATTCTCTACGATTCCAAGGAAGCTGCATAATGTCCATTTCAGTTAGATTCCTTCTGCCGCTCACTGCGTCACTATTAATTTAATTAGCATAAATCGTATTACAACTTTTTAGTTAGATATGTTATGTAGTGTAATGGAAACATTCTTCACTGGAATTTTCGTTGTCTTACTACACGAGGCGATTACCAAAACAATTATTTAATGGAGTGTTTGTTTTTCCCATTTCGATTATCAGTGTTATCACGAGCAAAAATCAGCTGAGCATTGTTTTGAAGTGATTCTAATGTTTTAATTGATGGCGGGTAATTTACGGTAACTAAGGCTTTCTATGTTGTGTATACACTAAGGCTTTCTATGTTGTGTAAACACTAAGGCTTTCTATGTTGTGTAAACACTGTGGTTAAAAAGCTGCTCAAAGTAGAACAGAAAGTTTGACCATTGTGATAATGGTTATAGTTAGTCGAAGGCCATGGTATCACTGCAAACGAATTAAAACCCCTAATTGCTCACCCGCCCGTGCCAGTGGAATCATCGGAATTAAAACTCACCTCATTGGATGATCCAAATAAAGAAAGGCAGCTGCAGTCCCCATCATAGTAGCTACATCATACGCTAAAAACATAAGGCCAAGCGGCACCGAAAGTTAACGCAGCTGAACTGACCATCGTCTTACGATATCTTTACTCATCGTAAGGAATCGGAATATCGAAACACAATCCGAATGAAATACACATCCCACGGTGTGCACAGATCACTAAACCCAGTAGCTCCAGCAGCAAGACGGAATATGAGGAAACTGCATCAAGGATTCTTTCCAGTCTGAGCCTCAATGATTCCAGCCGCCTATCCGCCATATTGATCGTAAGTCCAAGTCCATTGTGATAATACGGGCAGATAACATAGCTCAAGTAAACGTACTTCAGATTCGAGGACATTGTAAAATAAAATAGCCACAATTTAAAATCGTTATATTTTTTAACTGGTGACAGAAAAATAAAATACAGACTATAACTCAAAACGAAATAAAGTCATTATGTAACAGCAAATGCACAATTGTTAAATGACGTATGCATTATTGAACAAATGCAGCGAAAATATTAATTAATTAATTGAAAACAAATGTGTAAAATACGTCTATAAATTATCTCGTTTTATGGGAGAAAAGAAGCGTAAAATATATGAAGCGATGTTAAGATCCTGTTTTAATTAACTTGAGTGTTTCTGGGTGCGGAATTTCAATTATTACCAGTAGCGTATTCTCTATGCTACCGCAGCTACCGCCGGTAGATTGAACATAGTAGCGAAATAAAAAAGGAAATGATAATTTATTATATATTTTTTTTAAATAATTATATTACAAATTTTCGAATATTCTATTACACATTTCGTAGGCCAATATGATTTATAAGCTTTGATCTCCATTTATTAAAGCAAGGTTTTCCTATGGCCACTATAACGTTTGTGAATGAAACCGAAAATAATTTAAGATAGCACATGAAACCGCTAATAAGCAGAGGTACAGTTCTCTTCTCTCCGACTTAGAATTAATACCCTTGACCTTCGAAAATTCCAGTGAAAATAATACGGCGAAAGCTACTGCTAGAGGAATGCGGTTTCATGGGTTATTTTTAGCTCCAGCCAATCAGAAGCGTCACAAAGAGAAAGTGAAACTATGTCTGATTACCGGAACATCCTAACGTATGTATAACTACGTTATCCGTATCAGCATCTGTAGAAAGAACTTTTTCTGCTTTCAAGATAATCAAATTGTATTGTTACTCAACTCAGACACAAAAACTCTTATCTGGTTTGGCAATAATGTCCATTGAGAAATAATTCCTTCAGAAACGTAGAAACTAACACAACAGTAATTTCAATGACAAAGTCATCGACACATTTTCGTCCCAAACAAGACGAATAAAGTTTACATATAAATAAGTAAATAACTTAAAATGTAGTGATGTCATTAGCAAATATTACTTCATGTTAGCCTACTGAATATACTGTATGTTTTTATTTATTCATGTCAGCGGTAACCCATACCCCAAACCCAAGGTACGCCACTAATTGTAACCACAGCAGTTTTAATTTTGAGACACAACTTTTAAGCACTTTGAAAAAGAAGACTTATCAACCAACACAGAACTGGGTCGTCAGTCGCTGGACACTGCGGGCTTGCTGAGGAGGGGCTCTGAGCATAGACATGTTCGGAGTGCAATGATGATGACCCACAAATAACCCAGAAACTGTGAATGTACAATGGACAAATATTATGTATTCTGCCTATGGATAAACTCATATTAGCAGATCAACTAAAGTTTCAGTTGAAAGCAAATGTGTTTTAAATATAAGTTTTCAATTTTTTATCTTCATAGGTCATCACTGAGATAGATAACACTATATGGGTGAGCAAATATATATATATATATATATATAACATCATCATGTGCCATACCGGTTGGCGTAGGTGATCATGTCCCTCCACAATCATCTATCTACAGTGCATCGTATCAGTTCTGTTGTTGACTGTTTTCCATGCCATGACACCAAGCTTCCCAGTATTTTCTATCTTTGTCGCCCGCGATCTCTCTTTCCTTTTATTTTGCCAGTTGTAACCAAGTATTCCAACTGTCCTCTTCTAATGATGTGCCCGAAAAATGTTGATTGCTTCTTTCTGATGTTTTTTTAAGAGCTCCCTTTTTCTGTTGGCCTCTTTGAGAACTTCCTCATTGGTCTTTTAAGCTGTCCAGGGAACTTTCAACATTCTTCTGAGAAATCCCATCTCTGTAGCCTCTAATCGTCTTTTCATGTGTTTGTCTACTGTCCATGATTCGCTTCCATAGGTCAGAATTGGTTCTATATAGCACCGATGAACTCACTTTCTCATTTCTATTGACATATTTTTTGCATAATATATTTTTCATTTTCTGAAATGCTATTTTGGCCTGAGCTATTCTGCTTTATATTTCTGTGGTGCATCTCCCATCGGATGTTATTATTGTGCCCAAGTATTTGAAACGTTGCACTTGTTTCAGATTTGTCTCGTTTATTGTTATGCTGCATAATGGTGGTGATTGTTTATTCGATATAACCATTACTTCTGTTTTCTTACTATTCAGACTGAGACCTTCTTGTTGCTTTCTTTTACTATTATGTCTATCATTTCGTGTAGTTCATTCTCTGTCTCTGCTATTAGGACTGTGTCATTCGCATATCGCAAATTATTTATGTTGTGACCGTTGACTTCAATTCCTTTTTTTTTTCTACTATAGATCTCATAATATATTCGCTGTAAAGTGAAAACAAATCCGGCGACAGAACACAGCCTTGTCTGACTCCTTGCTTATATATATATATATATATATATATATATATGGCCCTTTTCGTCTTGTCAGACGGTCTAGTGGAGGCTATTGCGTATTTTTTTGAGGTATTGTTTTTGCCGAACAGCTTCTCTCGTGGCTAATTCTACCAATGTTTGACAAACACACGCGGTCACATAATGAACAGGTCAGGCTCGCTGATCCACAGGGTTTACCATCCTTTTTCATGAGTCTCTTCTCTTCCAAGTCCTGTCTTAGCACAGTCTCAAATGTTGTTATACCGTTCCTTATACGTGCTCTCCATGATGTGCGATCATGGAGAGCACGTCTAGAAGAAGGGAAACTTCGACCACAAAACCCTCCACTACCTTGTGGACTAGTTTCTAGTTAGAATCGAAGGTTATGGGAGTACACCCAGAGTAAAAATCCGGAGGGAGGGACCCTAAGGCAGAGGACGGCGTTAATCGTCTTTCTGGCATCCCCTGCACCTTCTTTCAATTCCGAACGTATGGACTTTGTCCCTCCTTCGGAAATCCTTGAAACGAAGTCGAGAGGGGGATAGTGCGACTGGGTAAAGCACTATATCCATATCCTGTGCCCAGGCAGAGTAGGCAAAGTGAAATATATATATATATATATATATATATATATATATATATATATATATATATATACTATATATATATATATATATATATAGTATATATATATATAAAACTGATATAATCATTCTTGTGCAAATATAACATATTGGTTGGGTTGTATTCACTTACCTATTTGTACCTGTCAGTGGTGTGTCACACCGTTCCTCCTCGTCTTCTTCATTCTTTCTTCTTTCCTTCTTCACTTGTCTTAGAGTATCAATACGAGAATTGATTTCAGTCTGTTCCTCTGTTGTCGTCCTCTTCGAATGAATATCCTAGTGTTTTGATAATACTCCATTAATCTATCATTGTGTGTGTATGTGGTTGGTGCAGTATCTGGTGTTCTCGTAGCGTCTGTTAGTGTTTCATTCTGTATTGTTCAGTTCTTGCTATCTCATCACTCTTCTAAATTATTATGTAGGAGTTGTACTTATTCACTAATATGTTTTGTTCCTCGTAACATACGGATCTTATGTTCGTTCAGCCATGATTATTGAAGATGACAGTGGGGGTATCGCTCTGGCTTGATGTAGTTTACCAATAGAATAATGTGAAAGGAAACTAACATACTTGTAGAAGGCTAATATGAAGATTTGAAGATAGATTGACTGTGCTAATATTTGTAATGCACTTTTAGGTATTGAACGAATCTATGATTCTCGTAATGGATGTAGATGGGCGGTCCCGACTCGACTCGGCGATCAGGAAGTGAGAAGGGGAAGATCTAGATACAAGAAATCTACAGAAGACTTGGGGAAACTAGTAAACATAAATCTGTTGTTATGTGCTACACCTGGATGACAGGACATGAACAATTATGTAACTGTGCGATGTGCAGTTAGGGTAATATGTTTACTAAAAGAATAAATACTATATTATCGTCCTCACTAGGTTAAAGCACATCCTCGATAAATATCCTAAACAGGTGATGGAAACAAACTGATTAGAGTTAAACGTAGTGAAGCCAGCAGTTCAAGAGGAGAAAAGCAAATATAAAAAAAAAAACTTTAACATGACATAGGATAGCGATATGTTCGGTTAACCAGAAAGGGCCTAAACAGGGTACATCATCATCATCATCATCAAGTGCTATCTCCACACCGAGTGGGTGGCTACCATGGAGCAACATTCCGCTTTGTCTCTTGCTTTGATAGTGCAGGTTGTCATAGATGACATGTCCGTATTTTTATGCAACCCGCCCATGTTAGTCTTGGTCTGCCTCTGCCTCTTTTACCTTGTATTTTCCCTTTCAAGCTTACTTTTAGTATGCTGCTATGTCTTTTTAGTGCCTCATACATTTAATTTTTCTTGTTTGAATTTTGTTTACTAGTTCTCTTTTCAGTTTTATTTGTGTTAAAACTTCAATATTTGGTTTCATTTCTTTTCATCTAAATCGTTCTTGTCTTCTATAAAACCCCATTTCACATTCTTCATTTTTCTATTTTGTTTTCGTATCTAACGTCCATGTTTCTGCACCTAAAGGAATGTTTAGAAAAGTAACCTTTTGCTATTCTTAGTTTTGTAGTGTATCTAAATACATTAAAATAAACTCCTGGAGTGAATACTGGAAATAAGAAAAATCAATAACTACCGAATGATAATAAATGAATTGCAAGAGAGATAAGAAAACCCGAAGTAGTCGCAGACACTGTCGACAAAACAGAAATAAAATAAAATATTCTAAAATCATTAAGCCTTCAATAAAAAAGAAATCATAAGCTTCAAATCATAAGACATAAATCATACATGTGTACAAAGCTGCTGGTTCTGATGTAAATGTGAATTATGAAAATGTGAATTATGAAAATGAGAATTATTAAAATGTGATTGATGAATATGTGAATTATAAAACTGTAAATCATGCCATTATGAATTATAAAAAATTGGAATCATGAAAATGTGCTTGAAACACAAATCAATTAATTATATCGATGACACAATACGGTAGAAAAAACAACAGAAGCACAGAATCCAAACATCGAATCACATCAACATGAAAGAGGAGGACCATAAAAATTGACTGCACCGAAAAGAGACGTATATCACTGCTAAGTCATGGCGGCAAAATGGTTAGTTTTACAATAACAAAGAAGAGACCTGCGCTCAAAGTTGAACCACAATTAAATGAGAGGTAAGTTCAGGAATCATCACATATAAAAAACGTGCGCACATTTTCTAACATAAATATGTGCCACCTAATATCAGCGATACATGCCAATGGTCTATGAGTGTGTACCTGTTCGTGAATGTTCTAGTGGTACACATATGTCGTCTATGAATATCCAGGACATGTTACACAGGTGAGATATGAACGGTCCTAACAGCTCATATGTAAAGACATTTAAGAGACACTGCACGTAAAGATAGTTGAGACATACTACACGTAAATATATTTGAGAGATACTAAACGGATATAACGTTGAGAGATACTTTACGTAAAGAAATATGAGAGATATTACACGTAAAGAAAATGAGAAAGTACACGTCATGATAGTTTAGAGATAATATAAACCACGGCAGTTGACTATACCACCAGTAGCGACTGCTGAAGTTACGATGGTTCACAAATACTACAAGTAGCGATAATTGACATATATAAGTCGATGCAATTGACACATATAAGTCGCGACACCTGACAGAAACTACAGGTTACACCAGTTGACAAATATTACAAGATACCACAATTGAAAATATTACAAGATACCACAATTGATAAATATTACAAGATACCACAATTGATAAATATTACAAGATACCACAATTGATAAATATTACAAGATACCCCAATTGATAACTATTATAAGATACCACACTTGACAAATATTACAAGATACTACTGAAGGGATGTCAAAAAGTAATGCACACCAATTTTTTTCTCGGAAACTATTCGGGCAAAATGTGTGAAATTTTCACAGATTGTAGCTGAACATCCCCTTTACACTATCTATTTTTCAACATAATCTCCGTCCAAGCGTATTGCCTTACGCCAACGCGAAACTAGGTCATGAATGCCTCGTTTGTACCAAATTTTGTCCTGCTCGCGTAGCCATTTTTTAACTGCACGGTGACATACTCATCATTGTCAAAGTGTGTCCCACGCAGGAATTTTTTGAGTGGTCCAAACAGATGGAAATCTGAGGGAGCCAGATCAGGGCTGTAAGGAGGATGGGGCAGTACAGTCCAACCAAATTTGTTGATTGCTTCCCGTGTTACCAGACTTGTGTGAGGGCGTGCATTGTCATTAGGCCGAACTCTGTGGAACCGATTTTTGAGTTTTGTCAGTGTATTGATGTAAGCTGTCGAGTTGATTGTCTCACCTCTTGTCATTACATCAACAAGAATCACACCATCAATGTCCCAGAAGACAGTGATCATCACCTTTCCGGCTGATGGAGATGTTTTGAATTTTTTTCTTTTTGGTGACTGCGGATGATGCCATTCCATTGACTGCATTTTTGTTTCAGGCTCATAATGATGTGCCCACGTTTCGTCACCGGTAACAATTTTTGGACAAAAACATTTCTCCTTCAACACCGAAACGCTCCAACAGTTCAGAACAGAATGTTTTCCTTTGAACTCTGTGATCATTTGTTAGGCACCGAGGAACCCATCGAGCGCAAATCTTTGAATATCCGAGAGTTTTAAAAATTGCGATTGCACTTCCCTTGCTGACTGTAAGCTGCAATGCCAATTGCTGACTAGTGATACGCCTATCCTTACGAATAATGGCATCAGCCCGATTTAACATGTCTGTGCTGGTAGCCGAGGCAACACGTCCAGAACGCGGTAAATCATGCAGCTCCACTCGTACACTTTCTGCAGCTTTAATTCTCTGAACCCAGCGACTAACTGTGCTCCTATCGACTGCAGAACATTTGTACATTGCACACAGTCGTTTATGAATGTTTGCCACAGTTTCTTTTTCCGCAACCAGAAATTCTATGACAATTCGCTGTTTGTAACGGACATTGTTGACAAGCTCCATTTTAACGGTTCATAGATTGCGTAATATTTATCAGAATGCTGTGCAATTTGGTGCACATAATTGGAACATGTCATATTCCAAGTGTGCAAAATTTCATATTCCTATCTTTATTATTAGCCGAGAAAAAAATTGGTGTGCTTTACTTTTTGACCTCCCTACGTACAATTGATAAATATTACAATATACCACAATTGATAAATATTGCAAGATACCATAATGGGTAAATATTACAATATACCACAATTGATAAATATTACAAGATAACACAATTGATAAATATTACCAGATATCACAACTTATATATCTTACAAGATACCACAATTGACAAATATTACCAGATACCACAACTGATAAATCTTACAAGATACCACAATTGACAAATATTACCAGATACCACAATTGACAAATATTACCAGATACCACAATTGACAAATATTACTAGATACCACATTTGACAAATATTACCAGATACCACATTTGACAAATATTACAATATACCACAATTGACAAACATTACAAGTCGCGACACTTTAACATTTCTTCATATTCGGACGGTGATATCAGCATGTAGAACATTTCTCAGTCTATACATCATGGTTAAAACGATCGCTCTAGACACGCCTGCTATATTCTGCATATCTCAATGCATGAAAACTCATGTTAATGTTACGCTTTTTTAATGAATTCGTTGTTCATATGTTTATAGCCAGCAGGTCCAAACCGTCTTAGACTGGCCAAAGATTTGACGAAGGTAAATTACATGAAGAGATAAAACAACAGAAGTTGGTGATAAGCACAATGTTGTTCATCGTATACAAAGTGTGAATGTAGGGGGTACATTTTTTTCTTTTCTGTAGTTGAATGTTGTCCATGCCATGACACCAAACAATCTAGTATCTTTTATCTTTGTCGTTCACGATCTTTCTTTCCCTGTATTTTGCAAGTTGAGTTTTCCAACTTTCCATATCTCATGATGTGCCCCAAAAATGTTGATTGTTTCTTTCTTATGTTTCTGAGTGTTTCCGATTAACTCTCTCATTTCTATTGACATAGATTTGTTGCATAATACGTTTTTCATTTTTTGAAATGCTTTTATGGCCTGAGCTATTCAGCTTGTTATTTACGTGGTGCATCATCTATATGATGTTATTATTGTTCCCTAGTATTTGACGCGTTGCACTTGTTTCAGATTTGACCTGTTTATTTTTATAATACATGCTTGTGATGATTGTTTTTTTCAAATGACAGTTACTTCTGTTTTCTTACTATTAATACTTAGACCTTTCTTGTCGTATTCTGTTACTATTAATAAACGATCACTGACTAAAATTATAACATTCTTGAGGGGCCGAGAGATGTGGAGTGAGATGTTCGCATACACCAACAGCATGCTATTGGTGGTGATGATGATGACTCGAAAGTGGTGACAGAAGTAGTGCTGTGGTAAGGGAATAACGTGAGATGGATCGGTGTTGATGTCTCAAACATACATTTCGTTTTAAAAAATCCACCAAGTTGTAAGCTGACACACCTTCGCCCTAAAATACAGACAAGTCAAACGACCAGCAGATACATACGGGGCATGTGAGAAAGTAGGTGGTTGGTTTAGTGAGAGATTCAACTAGTGAGTGACCATCTTAGTGAATAATGGTTATGTTATGGTTATGGAAGGCCCCTGTATCACTGCAAACGAATTAAACTTCATAATTGCTCAACTGCCCATGTCAATGGAATCATTCGAATTAATATCTCATCTCCCGAAAAAGAAAGGAACTGCAGTCCCCATAATAGCAGTCTTAGCACACACCAAAAGACATAATCCGAAACCGCATAGAAAGTGAACACAGCCATTTGTTTCCCGTAATGTGATATCATCATTTATCGTAAGCAATCGGAATATCGAAACAATATCAAAACGGATGAAACACACAGCTTACGGTGTGCAAATAGCATTTAACTCAGTAGCTCCTTCAGCAGGCCAGACTGGGTATATGAAGAAACTGCAACAAGAAACACTTTTCAGTAACTGTCTTATAGAATTCCTTCCGCGTTCCTGTCTGATTGACTTTGTGAGTATTCACCGTCAGGGAGTGACTGAGTGTAAGAAAACTTTAGTGTTTATCACAAGTCAAAAATTATGACTGTTTCCTTATTATGCTTTCATTAACTCCCCTTCGTATGCAATGTCTCTTTTAGAAAAAAAAAATATGTCTCTGTTCCAGCCGTCGATGGCATTCAATGTCCAGTACTCACATTATTAAGATTTTTTTTTAAAATAATTATAGTCCAGCACTCAGATTAAAAAATAATTATAGTCCAGCACTCAGATTAAAAAATAATTATAGTCCAGTACTCATATTAAAAAATACGAATAGACCAATACTAAAATTATTTTTAAAATAGTTAAAGTCCAGTACTAAGATTTAAAACATAGTTATAGTCCAGTACTAAGATTTAAAAATTAGTTATAGCCCAGTACTAAGATTTAAAAATTAGTTATAGTCCAGTACTAAGATTGTTAAAAATAGATATAGTCCAGTACTAAGATTTATAAATAGTTATAGTCCAGTACTAAGATTTAAAAATAGTTATAGTCCAGTACTAAGACATAAAAATAGTTATTGTCCAGTACTAAGATTCAAAAATTAGTTATAGTCCAGTACTAACATGAAAAATGGGTATATCCAGTACTATGATTTTAAAAATAAATATAGTCCAGTACTAAGTTAAAAAATAGTTATAGTCCAGTAATAAGATTTTAAAATAGTTATAGTCCAGTACTAAGATTTAAAAATAGTTATGGGCTAGTACTAAGACGTATAAAATAGTTATAGTACAATACTAAGATTTATAATATAGTTATAGTCCAGTACTAAGATTTAAAAATAGTTATGGTCTTTCTAAGACTTATAAAATAGTTATAGTCCAATATTAACACTAAAATATAGTTATTCTCTCTTCCTTTAATTAACACCAATTGCATGTATAGAATCATTGAATTATATGCAAACGTAAGTAATATTAAATATGAAGATCAAATTCAAATGTGAAGAAATATGATTAGATCACATCATATTCCCTTGTTTTTATCCTTTTCTAGGTTTCACATGTGTTGAATAGCACATTGATGGTAAGTAATTCAAATAATATATCGCTTTATTCTAGATAACAAGGACATCGCCAAGTTTGCTCTCCACTCCTTATAAGAAGAGAATGAGAATGGATGAAGCAATGATGCACATTTTGAAAGACTGGAGAGTCTTAAGGTGAAAAGGGGATCTGATCTATCTGGAGTGCTTAGTCTAAAGAACAGATGTATGTATCAAGACCTTACAGGAACAACCAGTCTGTATGCGCTTCGAGAAATGCTGGGGCGGTCGGTGGAGCTGATACGTGGTTGCCCCGACTGCAGTGAAACTGAATCCATGAAAATAATGTGATAGATTAGAGTAGTAGTAACTCAGTATATGTTTCTCTCTTCTGTATGCCCTTCACCTACTGGCTACTAAAAATAATGTGATAGATTAGAGTAGTAGTAACTCAGTATATGTTTCTCTCTTCTGTATGCCCTTCACCTACTGGCTACTAAAAATAATGTGATAGATTAGAGTAGTAGTAACTCAGTATATGTTTCTCTCTTCTGTATGCCCTTCACCTACTGGCTACTAAAAATAATGTGATAGATTAGAGTAGTAACTCAGTATATGTTTCTCTCTTATATATGCCCTTCACCTACTGGCTACTAAAAATAATGTGATAGATTAGAGTAGTAACTCATTATATGTTTCTATCTTCTGTATACCCTTCACCTACTGGCTACTAAAGGCATTGGTTGATCTATTCGTCGTCTGCTCATAATCAAAAGGGAGTTAAGTGACCGTTCATGCGTTGTGCTGAGGTTTGCATTATAACTTTGACATTTATGCCTTTCGGCCCAACACATCCGACTTCAGTTTGACATGTTTAGGTACCCTCTTCTATCCCTACCCAATTAACCGGACTGGACTCGTTAATCTGTGTCTAGAGACATCGCCAAGAGGTGTAGTCAGCTCTGGATGGTTGAAGCTCACCGACTTTTATTATCATAGTTATCATCATTAAGTGCCGTTACCGCAATAAAGGTTGACTACCATGGATCGCCATTGTGCTCTGCCTCCTGCTTTGAAAGCGCAGGTTGTCATAGGCTGACTGTCCGTCTGTTGATGTTTCTCGTCCATGTTAGTCTTGGTCTGCATCTGCCTCTGTTACCTTGTATCCTCTCTTCCTAAATTACCTTTAGTAGACTGTTGTGTCTTTTTACATTGCCCATAAATCGCATTTGTCTTGTTCTAATTATGTTTAATAGTTCTCATTTCAATTTTAGTTGTTTTAAGACTTCATAGTTTGTTTTCTTTTCTTTCCATCCAACTCCTCCTATTCTTCTATAAAAACATATTTCAAAGACCTAATTTTTTGTTATAATTTTGTGTTTAATGTCCATGTTTATGCACCATACAGGAATCTTATGAAAATATAACATTTTGTTTTTATTAGTTTTAGCCCTGTGTTATTTGTTTTGATGTTAGTATATTTTTCATAGGATTAAAATAACTGTTTGTCATTTCTATTATTTTCTTTATTTCAGTTTTACATGTCCCATCACTGGTTATAGTATATGTCCAAGGCAGTTGTAGCTCTGGACTGGTTCCAGGTGTATTCCTTCAAATTTTATATTTATTTGTAGGTTTTGAGTATTGCCTTTGTTTATCATCATACTTTTAGTCTTTTGTATACTCATATATAATCCATATCTTTTGCTTGTGATGTTTATTTCATTAAGTAACTGTAGTACTTTGGGATTGTCATAGATTGCTAAAGAGAAGGCTAGGCTTTGTTCTGGATCGGACCTGCCTATTTCTCTAGTCAAACATGCCCATTCTAACATCGCACTTCTCAGCGCAGACCCATCAACATCTACGGAAGTAACTTGAGTTGTTAATGAGAAAGTGTGTTCGTCACATAAGCAGATTTATCCCGTCAGTGACCATCGGTCTAATGTTTTCCAGTTGGGTTTTCCTGTGCTCAACGGTTGCTAATACATTCTGGGTTTACTTGACATTCAGTGCCCCTACCTGTACCACTGTTTTTGAGTGTTAAAGTGGCATATGTCTCTATTGGGTAGTAAGTGTCACCTTGAAGACTGGGTAGTCTAGAGGTGCGACATATGTCCCTATTGGGTAGTAAGTGTCACCTTGAAGACTGGGTAGTCTAGAGGTGCGACATATGTCCCTATTGGGTAGTAAGTGTCACCTTGAAGACTGGGTAGTCTAGAGGTGCGACATATGTCCCTATTGGGTAGTAAGTGTTACCTTGAAGACTGGGTAGTCTAGAGGTGCGACATATGTCCCTATTGGGTAGTAAGTGTCACCTTGAAGACTGGGTAGTCTAGAGGTGCGACATATGTCCCTATTGGGTAGTAAGTGTCACCTTGAAGACTGGGTAGTCTAGATGTGCGACATATGTCCCTATTGGGTAGTAAGTGTCACCTTGAAGACTGGGTAGTCTAGATGTGCGACATATGTCCCTATTGGGTAGTAAGTGTCACCTTGAAGACTGGGTAGTCTAGATGTGCGACTTATGTCCCTATTGGGTAGTAAGTGTCACCTTGAAGACTGGGTAGTCTAGATGTGCGACATATGTCCCTATTGGGTAGTAAGTGTCACCTTGAAGACTGGGTAGTCTAGATGTGCGACATATGTCCCTATTGGGTAGTAAGTGTCACCTTGAAGACTGGGTAGTCTAGAGGTGCGACATATGTCCCTATTGGGTAGTAAGTGTCACCTTGAAGACTGGGTAGTCTAGATGTGCGACATATGTCCCTATTGGGTAGTAAGTGTCACCTTGAAGACTGGGTAGTCTAGAGGTGCGACATATGTCCCTATTGGGTAGTAAGTGTCACCTTGAAGACTGGGTAGTCTAGAGGTGCGACATATGTCCCTATTGGGTAGTAAGTGTCACCTTGAAGACTGGGTAGTCTAGAGGTGCGACATATGTCCCTATTGGGTAGTAAGTGTCACCTTGAAGACTGGGTAGTCTAGAGGTGCGACATATGTCCCTATTGGGTAGTAAGTGTCACCTTGAAGACTGGGTAGTCTAGAGGTGCGACATATGTCCCTATTGGGTAGTAAGTGTCACCTTAAAGACTGGGTAGTATAGAGGTGCGACATATGTCCATATTGGGTAGTAAGTGTCACCTTGAAGACTGGGTAGTCTAGAGGTGCGACATATGTCCCTATTGGGTAGTAAGTGTCACCTTGAAGACTGGGTAGTCTAGAGGTGCGACATATTCATCAAAGCACAAATGACCCGAGTTCAAAGTTTACAAGAAGCGGTGTTTTTTTTTTTTTAAGGAGTACAAAATAATGGGTGGTTTCTGTATGACGTTACCGCCCCTGACCTCTTGGGTAATGTGGATGAATGTCTAGCTATCTCGGATCTCTCACACTCTCTCTATCGCTCTCTCTCTCTCTCTCTCTCTCTCTCTCTGCGATAGCTTAGTGGTTACTAAACTGAACTACTAAGGACAAAGTGTAAGTTTGATACTGATTGACGGCTTCAAAGTTCAGTCAGCCTTAAATGGGTTCCGGACTTTTTTCTGGAAATGTAGAGCGGCACGGGCGTAATACCGACCACGTAACCCCAAAAATCATGTTTAAATCAATAATGTAATGTTTCTTTATTCTCAAATCATACAAACACGCAGCAGTCGATTTTCTGAAGTGCTCATCATACTCTGATCATGCGATCAAATCATATCCTGAGTTTTAGACCGACACCTCACGGACGTCTTCAACTTCCCCTTATGTTGGTCATCTCTTTAGACATATCCATAACAAGATTATAACATTTGACAGGGCACAGCTAAATTATATATCCACATTTATAAAATGTAATGTCTTTTCGGTCGCTTAGGCTACACAAGAAAGATATCACATAGAAGCAACAGTACATTCGGTAAGCTATGTAAACGTATTGTTAGTGAAAGCACACAAATAACACGTTATTAAAAAAATTAAATTTTTGTGAATATAAGCTTAATATTTCCTGGCACTGATAGTAGCATAATTCCCCTATAATGTGTGCACTCCTGTAAACTTCCTTTCTTTGGTAGGTTGATTATATAACCTTCTTTCCAGTCTTTAGGTATCTCTTCCCTCTCCCAAATTTTATCTAATAGATTATGCAACATCTTGGTAGAGGTGTTAAAATCTGCTTTGATGGCTTCCGAAGGAATTTCATCTGGTCATGTGGCTTTACCGTTTTTTAATAGTTTGATGACTTTCATTATTTTTTCTTTACTGTGAGTCGGCTTGTCCGGACTCCTTACGGCTTTCTCCGGCTTGCCTCGTACGTCTCTTAGACAGAGAGCCCTTATCTTTCCTGGATGGCGGATTTACCTTTTCTCTCTTTGACTTGTTCATGTTTGTGAAGTTTTGTCGGCTTATTTTTGTTTACAGTATGGGATAGCCAGTCCCATATCCAACCCTCCTTTCTCGCCTCTTACGAATATGCCTGCTAGGGTACAGCACCGCTATTCTTTACTCCCCTTTCGTGCCCCGGCAGAGCACGGGCAAAAATTAAAGAAAGAAAGAGAAGAAGGCAGACATAAATAAAAGCAAAACGAGAAGTAATAAAGCCAAGACACAGGAAGCTTACACAGAGGTGAACAAAGAAGTGAGAAGATGCATTAAAAGGGATAAGATGAAATATATAGATGGACTAGCGAAAAGGCAGAGGAAGCAGCAAATAAAGGGAATATGAAAGAACTGTACAACAGCACACAGAAATTAAGTGGAAAATACAAACAGATCAATGCCTTTATTAAAGATAAGAAAGGAAATCTGCTTAGTAATATAAGGGAACAAATGGAGAGATGGAAAGAGCATTTTGAAGAACTTTTTAACAGACCTGGCTCAAATAATCCTCCAGATATACTAGCAGCAGAAGAAGAGTTACACGTTAACTGTAGAAAACCAAGTAAAGAAGATATAATGAAAGCCATCAAACTATTAAAAAATGGTAAAGCCACAGGACCAGATGAAATTCCTTCGGAAGCCATCAAAGCAGATATTATCACCTCTACCAAGATGTTACATAATCTATGAGATAAAATTTGGGAGAGGGAAGAAATACCTAAAGACTGGAAAGAAGGCTATATGATCAAACTACCAAAGGAAGGAAGTTTACAGGAGTGCACAAATTATAGGGGAATTATGCTATATATACTCTAGTGATTTGTTCTTTAATAAAGTATGTAGCTTGTTACACAACATGGTTGAATTACCAGTACCCATATATTCCAGAGTTCATAGCTGACAAATGTGAGGTTACTCGATAATAATGTCAATGCTTAAAGGCAAGAGGGACACGATTGAAACACATAAAGAAGATTCGATTATTGTTTGTTGAACTTATAGCACCATTTAACAACAAATAAAAACATATAAACAGAGGAGTGTGCTGAAAATATTTATATTATTCAAGTGTAAAAGTAATGTCACAGTTGATAAACAGTCAAACAATTGAAGTAGTGTGACATATACTTAGCATATGCGTACAGAAATGATTAACTTTGATAGCATGTCAACGATTTGAATATTTCGATCATTCAACAGCTTATGTTCAAAATGTATTAGTTATTGTTTAGTTGATACATGATGTGGAATGCTGCAAACCTATAATAGGTCTATCTTGATAAGAGCACTCAAAAATGACCTCACTCCAGTACGTTGACGCAATATGCCTATCTTGTTTACATCAACATGATCATGTTAATAATAAATAATAGAATATTCATCTGGTGGGAGTCACAAGACTACACCCACGCCTGTATAGTACACTAAGTTACAAGACTACACCCACGCCTGTATAGTACACTAAGTTACAAGACTACACCCACGCCGTATAGCATACTAAGTTGTTCGATTAATATGATAAGAAACATGCAGGCGAGTTTTGTAGACAGGCAGTGGGTTGAGTCACTGCATAAATAATCGTTAAGCAGAGTCAACTTTGACTGTGTCCCTCGACAGTACGGTAAAATGAAAGAGTGGTTAGACTGGCTAGTTGTGCTGTCATTGAATGACGTTAACCAACGGATTATGGAAACGTCATTAATGCCCTCGGAGACGCGGAAGGGTACAGGACTTCGACAACCATGAAGCCACTCCTTCGATGAAAGAAATGTGTGTTAAGACGGGCACACCCAGAAACCAGATACTTCAGTGAGCCCATTAGAGCACCGTAGGACTAACACAGAGCTGGCGTTGTCGGTCGATGGACGCTGCGGGACATGCGGAGGAGGATATATGAGGACCTACATACATTTTTGAAGTGCATTGATGATGACCCACATATAATGACATAACGCAATAATTAATAATAAATAAATGCAGTTTCAACGTGCAAAGTGTTAATGGTTATCAAATAGCATGTGAAAGTAATCAACTCAGATGTTCCTCAACGTTCTAGAATGATAACCGTTATGATAACATTCAGCTGTCGAAGATTCAAGTTATCTGGGACATGTTCAAAGAACGGACAAGAATCGTATCTCTACGAATGCATTGTATGAGAACCTGACACAGGAAATGTACCCAGCAGGAAGACAATAGCTGTCTCAAATTCACAATTAGTAACAACGAAGAAAATCGTGTAGATGATCATTATCATATGGTAAAATATAGTTTACAGTGGCAAGTTAACATTTGGAAATTAAATGGAGTCAAAGGTAGAATGATAAATTTGTAAGAGGTAAGAGACGAACCAGTTTCAAATAAACATAACAAGTCCGTTCTGCAGCAGGACCTGCCATTCCAATATTGAAGGTATCAGCAATGAAAGAAACTAGTCAACACTTCAGTTGTCGGCAGTTGCTCCTACATACCAACATTTATTTCCAACAATTTATGAAAACCATGACGAATTGAACAGTTTATAAAAAAAAAAAAATCTCGGCCACAATAATTTTCTTTGACTAGAAATTATGAGAATATTATTGGGCAGCTAAAAACACAAAAGAGAACGTTCTAACAGATTAAAACACAAAGGAAAACGTTCTAACAGATTAAAACACAAAAGAAAACGTTCTAACAGATTAAAACACAAAAGAAAACGTTCTAACAGATTAAAACACAAAGGAAAACGTTCTAACAGATTAAAACACAAAAGAAAATGTTCTAACAGATTAAAACACAAAAGAAAACGTTCTAACAGATTAAAACACAAAAGAAAACGTTCTAACAGATTAAAACACAAAAGATAACGTTCGGACAGATTAAAACACAAAAGAAAACGTTCTAACAGATTAAAACACAAAAGATAACGTTCGGACAGATTAAAACACAAAACAATGTTAGTTGTCCAAGCTTGGATAGAGCAGGGATTTGTGCACATGTACCTTTCAAGACTACTGGTGAAAGCTGACCTGGTTGAAACGGTTGCTTACCTGACACTCCTCAGACAATGCAATTGAAAACAAAAAAGAGTACCTGAACTATACATGTTAAGGAAAATACTGGTCATAGGGAAAGGTATGTTCCCGTCCCCAGGCTCCAGATACGATAATGAAGTTGTGATGGTTGACGAGCACTGTGGTCCGTATTGATTGGGTCATGTAATAGTTAATAACGATGTCTTATGCCTCTATATAAGTACTTTAATCAGTATATGTTCATAATAAGGTGTTACATGTCCTTAGGTTAAATCGTCAGAAAAAGAAACATCAGTAAATGTAAGTAATGTCATCGCTAAATGCGTGTTTAAGTATTAACAAGCAAACATAAAAATGTTTTTTTTTCTGTTGTAATAAATACTTATTTCTGTTGATATCATCATCAAGTACCAAGCCTGCTGGGGTATGTGTTCATGTCTCTCCACAACTTTCGATCACGACAGCTATTTATAATTTCTATTATTGACCTTCTGCCAAGTCATTCTCTTAAGCTGACTGGTGATTTTAATCTTTGTTTCCCTCTACCTCTTCGTCCATCAATTTTCCCAGTTGTTAGAATATATTCCAGCTGTTCCCTTCTCATGACATGGTCAATAATGATGATTAAAAAAACTAACATAAACCTGACAATCAGTTACAAATCCCAATGATTAATGTGACACATTTCAGAAGCTTCTTCAATTTCTCTCTTTTATTAATCTCGCAGAATAATAATGTGTCTAAACAGCAAAATATTTTCAGTTAATTTATTCGTTGGTTCATGTTTACATACCTCACAAACAGTCTACATAATAGACTATCTATCGTTGACATGTTTAATACCATGTGGTGCATGGTGTCGGTTAATAAACTAATTCCAAAGTCAAGAAATATAGAAGTAAATGGAAGTCAGAATTGAGCAATTACACCTACACTCTAGTATCTGCCAACTTTCGCCGAAAACAATTTTACATCCCGTACCTTTGTCAGGAACGGAGTTAAGAATTCGTGCCCCTGCAGTACCAGTCGGATAATCTATGGGGGAAAAAAGATGTCCCGACACGTTATTCAGTCCTACAAAACAGCTGCTATTAAACAAAATAAAATAAAGCTGCACACAACATTAAGGCTTCGTTTTTCGAAAAGCCGTGAACAAATCGATCAAAGTAAATTCAAAGATTGGTCTGTGCTTGTGAGATTTATCTTGCTAGTAGCTGACCACTGCTGTTCTGTTAGCTTCTATGGACCCTTCCGTACGACATCGTGAGTATTCCCTGTTGGCATTATGAGGTTACTTTCTCTTTGCATCTACTGTTTCTATCTGCATGAAGCTTGTGTTTAGCATTCTTGGTGACAGAAAGTCAAGTCTGAGAATGGTGCAGACAAGAGTTTGACAAAATGACGGTCATTTGATCAGACCTACCTGACGCGGAAGTATTCTGTGAAAACCATATTCACACGAAAAAATTTACAAATATATATACATATATATATATATGTGTGTGTGTGTGTGGGTGTGTGTGTGTGTGTATGTGTGTGGGTGTGTGTGTGTGTGTGTGTGTGGGTGTGTGTGGGTGTGTGTGTGTGTATGAAGAAAATACCCAATATGCGTCCCGGCAGGTGGCGGCTATGCTCCAAGATCCTAAAAGAATAAACGTAAAGTAAAGTGCCATGTTAAGCCAGTTAACGTATATGGAATACGATGTTAGTGCCATAATTCTATAGACTTTCGGAACATGTTTATTTGGGGTAATGTGGTCGGTATTACGCCCGTGCCGCTTTACTTTCCCTGAAAAAAAAAACCCGGTGCCCATGTAAGGTTGGATGAACATGGAAGCCGTCGATCAGGACCGAACCGGACCTCTTGTCCTTTGTAGTCCAGTTCACTAACCACTGAGGTGTCTTTAAAGAATACCATCACTTTGTGGCGTGTTTATGTGCTTTACTTTACATTTGTTAAACTGAATTGGAGTTGGATGTGATTGCGGGTACTATTATTTCTGCTACGTTTAAAATTGTCAACCATGTATTCTACGTGGCTTGCACTGTAGTTTGACCTTTGCTATCGTGAACTGACAACACAAAATGGCTGCATGTTGTCTTATTTTTGCATAGACTAACATGGTCGCTTAAACCTAACGTTCTGTTGCTCTTTTTAAACATGTGCTCAAGCTGAAGCTGGCTAAGGAATTGGTTCTGTACTCTCATTTCAAAGGAGGTAGATTGGAATCGTCGCCTGTGTCATTGACTAGGGCTACACAGCAGTCGATCTTTTCAACGCGCTGGCGAAATCTTTGATATGAATGAATGATGTATGGGGAAATTCTCGACCTCAACGAAGTTGATGCCATGAACAGTACATAACCCTATATTAGTTTGTGTAATGTATATTAACTATATGAATTCGTCATATGCACATATATTATAAGGAAATATCATTCAGCAACAAGCGTTAACAACCATGCATGAGAATTGAAAACATAGAAGATCATTTCCAGGGAGACAAATAAACAAAATATGATACCATATTTAAAAAGTCACATGATTCATAGCAAAAAGCCACACAACAAGACCCCGTCTGTCTAAGACACGTAAAAGCAAAATCTGTTAGAAAGCAAGACAAGACACGAGTTGGGTTGATGTCCCTATACTTGTCATATTTGTTATGTAGGAAGGTCAGATTAAGAAGTTGGATGTACACTGTGGATCATATTAAAAAATACATGTATTTCTATGTTTAGTGTGAATGGAGATTGAGCAAATCTTTAAAAACTTCATAGAGATGCTAGGCATACACATTAATGGAAAGATAATCAATAACCTAAGATATGCTGATGATACTGTACTACTAGCAGAAAATCCTAAAGATCTACAACAATTACTTAATGAAATAAACATGACAAGCAAAAAAATATGGACTAGATACGAATATCAAAAAGATTAAAAATATGATCATAAACAAAGAAAATACTCAAAACCCACAAATGGATATCAAAATTGAGATTTGCAGTTCAGAACTACAACTACCTTGGACTTACTATAGCCAGTGAAGGAAAATGTACAACTGAAATAAACAAAAGAATAGGTATGGCAAAAAGTAAATTTAATGTCATGAAGAACATACTGACATCAAAACAAATAACACCAGGGCCAAAACTAAGAATAGCAAATATTACATCTTCTCAATATTTCTATATGGTGCAGAAACATGAACATTAGACAAAAGAACAGGAAAGAGAATTGAAGCCTTTGAAATGTGGATATATAGAAGAATACGTAGAATTGGATGGAAGGAAAAGAAAACAAACGATGAAGTCTTAAAACAACAAAAAATGAAAAGAGAACTACTGAGCACAATTCAAACAAGACACATGCGATTTTTGGGCCATGTTAAAAGATACAACAGCCTACTAAAAGCAATCCTTAATGGAAAAATACAAGGTAAAAGAGGGCAGAGGCAGACCAAGACTAACATGGATGTGTAACATCAAAAGATGGACAAATCAGCCTATGACAACCTGCACCATCAAAGCAAGAGACAGAGCAGAATGGCGCTCCATGGTAGCCAACCTTCGTTGCGGAGACGGCACTCGATGATGATGAGTGTGAATGGATATAGATAACGATTGTAGACTTAATGTGTATATATGTTAAATCATTAATTATCGCAGCTTGTGTGTTGATTTGTCTTTATAATCTTTTTAACGAAGACGTAGCTAGAATGATAGCCATGACCTTTGTGTGTCATGTTATGCTTCTGAATGTTCATTTAATTTAACAATATATGACATATATATTTAGTATGTCTAGAGGATAACATTATGTCACACACACACACACACACACACACACATATATATATATATATATATATATACATATATATATATAGAGAGAGAGAAGATAGCATAATATCAAACAAACATATAGAGAGAGGATATCATTATATCAAACACACATATTTTTAGATGATATCATTATATCAACCACATATATAGAGAGAGGATATTAAAATGCCATAACGTAAGATGTCATCTATTCATGGAACCAGTTTCATTGTAGTTGGCACATCCCCATATCCTCTCCACCGCCCGCCTCAGCATTTCTTTAGCTTTACACTTCTCTTCTTTTACTTTCTTACTTTCCTCATTTCCTTTTCAGAGTCAAGGAGATATATAATTTGCAATCTCTTCCTGTTTTGTTCGCCTCTGCTGATGTTATGTTTCCTAATGTTACTATATGGTCGTTTTCGTCTTGTCAGACGGTCTAGTAGAGGTTATTATGTAATTATTGTGAGGTTTTGTTTTTATCTCGTGGCTAATTCTACCAATGCTTGACAAACACACGCGGTCACAAAATGAACAAGTCAGGCCCACTGGTCGACAAGATTTTATGTCCTTTTTCATGGGTCTTTTCATGGGTTTTCTCTCTAAGTTTTGCCTTAGCACAGTCTCAAATGATGTTATACCGTTCCTTTACATGCTCTCCATGATGTGCGATTACTTGCCAGATGTTCACAGTTGTTTTCACAGATGGAGAAGTAATTCAGAGATGATTTACATATAACTCTATATCGTAGTTTAGGTCTGTCGATTTGTCTTTTTCCGTGTGTTAGTTCACCATATAGCATTTGCCTGGGTGTGCGTTTTTCTTCCATTCGCTGGACGTGCCCCAGCCATCTTAGTCTTCGACCTGATTTTTGGGGTCTTAGCACGTTACAGAACAGTTAAGTTGGTTATTTTGTCCTGCCGTTTGATGTGCATTATTCTGCGGAGACATCGCATGTGGAAGACATTTAGTCTTTTTTCCTGGTTTGAGTATGTTGTTCAGGTTTCAGATCCATATAGTAGTGTGCTAAGCACACAAGTTTGATATATTAAAAGTTTAGTCTTCAGTGTTAGTTTCGTTTTGTTCCAGGCCTTTCTGTGAGTTTGCCGAAAGTCGCAGCTGCCTTACAAATTCGGATGTTTATTTCATCATTAAAGAATAATGTTCTTCATTTACAGAGCAACAGTCTGAGAGTCTTGTTTCTTGTAGGGAAGCAATACCGACATGTAGCCTAATTAGTTCTTTATCTATGAGGGCTGTTGTTCTAATTTGCCCTTCTGTCGGTGTGTTTTCTTTAGCAAGTCCTGGGCACATGGTCCTTGCGTTCCATGTGCCAAGTTTAAACATTGGTGCTTTCTTCCTCATTTCACTTTGCCTACTCTACCTGGGCACGGAATATGGAGATAGTGCTTTACCCAGTCGCAATATCCCACTCTCGACTTCGTATCATAGATTTCCGAAGTAGGGACAAAGTCCATACGTTTGGAATTGAAAGAGGATGCAGGGGATGCCAGAAAGTAATGTTTCTAATATTGTATCAATCCATCTTTATCTTGCTCGACCCCTAGGTTTGGTGTTCTCGCAAAGTTTTTTTGAAAATTCACTGTGATGTGTTTGGATCTTTCTGCCTTGTCACGTGGCCAAACCATTACATCTGTTGTTTCTTTACGGTGGGGGTTGTACCTAGCCTTTTTCTCAGTTCTTCATTTCGGATCTTATCACTCACGCTGTTTCATGTCTTCGTCTAATACATTTAATCTCAATAGCAGTTATTTTTTTATTGTTTCTGCCTCTCGGGTCCTGGACTGGAATTTACACTCCGCATTCCGTCAATATAAACATTATTGCACCATCCTCACTCGTCTCTTCTCGTAATTCTGTTCGTACGTTTCGACGCACTGTACGTCATGCCAATCTCGGTCATCAAAGCGTGTTCGTTTTTATAAGACTGGTATCATCTTGGCATTGGTGAAATCTAATTCATTGTTCAATTATCCACAAATTCATATACATATATATATATATATATATATATATATATATATATATATATATATATATTAGATATTAGATAAATATAACCATGTAGATTGATTTTTAAAGCTATGAAAAGTAGTGTACTTCTTCCGTACTAAGAAAGTTAAGGAATAAAGAACAAACTTGGCCATGCAATCTTTGTCTGGAGTTGGGCCACACTCAGGGGCAAGCTGCCAGCGAGCAAATACGTTGGACAATTAGTAAAACTTCATTTGATGTATTTCAGAGTTCTCGTGACGTCACAGACAAATTAAAGACAGAGGTAGGTTAGTAGAGATAATATATCGGAAGGAGTAAATTGTAAGCTTTCTCAATGAAACAAGCTAGAACACATTATTTTGGAAATTGTAAATGGACGGTACGCTTTATTGCCTTATATCGTTACCATAACAACCGTGAAGTAACTTCATCATTTCAGCTAAGGGTTGGAATGAAGCAAGCCACAAAAGCTCTTACAAGGAAGTAACAGTAATATTACACATCAAATAGGTATGATCAGTAGTTGTATACAAATGATCAGATTACGTTACATAGGAACCAATTATCATACGTCTCAAAACAGGGCACAGTCACGTGTGGACACACATGAAGATTGGCACAACAGCCACATGATCATCTAGACAACCACCTGAGGCTGCGGAACACATACTTCAAGACTTTATTGAGTAAAGTACGCGACTGACAGCAACCCATTGGACTTGACAGCAACCCATTGGGCTATAGATGTATTACTATAGAATATAGTACACGACTGACATCAACCCATTGGACTTGACAGCAACCCATTGGACTATAGATGTATTACTATAGAGTATAGTACACGACTGACAGCAACCCATTGGACTATAGATGTATTACTATAGAGTATAGTACACGACTGACAGCAACCCATTGGACTATAGACGTATTACTATAGAGTATAGTACACGACTGACAGCAACCCATTGGATTATAGATGTATTACTATAGAGTATAGTACACGACTGACAGCAACCCATTGGACTATAGACGTATTACTATAGAGTATAGTACACGACTGACAGCAACCCATTGGACTATAGATGTATTACTATAGAGTATAGTACACGACTGACAGCAACCCATTGACAGTAGCGTTCATACAAGAAACGATATTGCAGACACAGACAACACTGTATGACCTTTGACGTCTGGATAGACGGTTGGTAACAAGCAATAACATTAAGTCAGTCATCGTCATCGAGTGCCTTCTCCGCAACGAAGGTTGGCTACCATGGATCGCCATTCTACTCTGTTTCTTGCTTTGATGGTGCAGGCTGTCATAAATTGACTTGTCCATCTTTTGATGTTACTCGTCCGTGTTAGTCTTGGTCTGCCTCTGCCTCTTTTACCTTGTATTTTTCCTTTCAATATTACATTTAGTAGGCTGTTGTGTCTTTTTACATGCCCACAAATTTCATTTGTCTTGTCTTAATTGTATTTAGTAGTTCTCTTTTTATTTTCAGTTGTTTTAAAACTGCATCGTTTGTTATCTTTTCTTCCCATCCAATTCTACCTATTCTTCTATAAATCCACATTTCAAAGGCTACAATTTTCTGTTCTGTTTTCTTTCTTGTCTAATGTCCATGTGTCTGCACCATATAGGAATATTGAGAAGATGTAACATTTTGTCATTCTTAGTTTCAGCCCTGCTGATATTTGTTTTGTTGTTAGTATATTTTTCATGGCATTAAAATTACTTTTTGCCATACCTATTCTTTTGTTTATTTCAATTTTGCATTTTCCATCATTGGTTATATTATGTCCCAGGTAGTTGTAGCTCTGGACTGTCTCCAGATGTATTCCATCAACTGTGATATTTAATTGTAGGTCTTGAGAATTTTCTTTGTTTATGATCATAGATTTAGTCTTTTTGATATTCATTTCTAGTCCATATTTTTTGCTTGTTATGTTTATCACATTAAGCAATTGTTGTAGGTCTTTCGGATTTTCTGCTATAGTCCCATCATAAATTCATAATCACACCTGAATTAGTTTTGCGTGATAACCGCTTGTTATTTTGGTTTCAAATTTTGCATGCAATCTTAGAATATTGATGACGCAAAGATTTTGGTATTTTTTATTCCATAAACACAACCGATTTTGCACTTCAGCGAATTCATTTAATCTTTTATGACGATATCACACAAGTTGATTCAAATTTTAGAGTTTACAGTAATAGTGTTAAATTTTCCAGTTTACTGCAATTCTTGTCAGAGGCGTATCTACATAGTGCTTAATTGTGGGTGTTGTTAGTTGTGTGTATTTGCAAACATGAATTCAATTGGTTATAATTAGTCTTGTTCTTCGGTCACCATTAGACCCCAGGACGTCCTAACTGCAGCTGGAATTGAATGCATCTTAATTTTAATCATTCCGAATCTGACGATTCCAAGATGTTGATAATCATTACTGGCTGGACAAATAGTAATCCATCTCGTTTCCAGTACTCATCTTCCATCCGCAGCACATGTTCAACACACTTCTTCCGCAACGGAAAGTCTATTTTTGAGAGAGACTCGCGTGTCAGAACTTCAACATCACACATGTTAAACGTCATGTTCTGTTCTGCAACTTGTCCTTTGACGTGAGCCCAGACAAGTTCGATTGGATTAAGGTGCGCATGATAAGCAGGGAGTCGAAGAGAGGTGTGGCCGTATTTCTCAATGATTTTGTCAACATGGTATACCTTTCTCTTGTTCGTATTCTTCACAAGTTGTAAAAATTCGGGTTTTAAATATGTGTCGTCAAATTTGACATTTTCATTCGCAAGCCATGTCCTAATTTGCTCTTTATTATTTGATACAGAAGGCACTTTGTCTTCCTCTGATACGACATTGTGGTATGATGCATTATCCATGACTATGCATGAAGGTCTCTCCAGAATTGGTAAAAGATCGTTCTCCAACCAGTGCCTGAAAATGTTTCCATTAATTTCAGTATGGTAGTTCCTACCGTCGGTACATTTTGATTGAAAAATAAGTCCCGCATCATGGACAATGCCGTTTTCAGTGCTTCCAGCATGCGTTAATATAATGCGCTGGCCTTTGCTGCTCGGAATTGTTCTTTTGAGTTTGCCATTTACTGACTGCCATTCTTTAGCATATGTGTGGCGTGCGTTGACCCATGATTCGTCCAAATATACAATATCATACCGTTCACTCCGCCGCTCACGAATCTGTCTCAGGTATTTGCTTCGAGCAATGACCAAGTGTGGTTTTTCACAAATAATATTCCTGCCCCCAACAGTTTTTCTGAAAGTGAAGCCGGCTCCTCGCACAATCTTCCATAGAGTACTTTTAGAAATGTCAATATTGCAGTCTGCATGCAATTTTAATTTCAAATTCCTGAGAGTAACAAGTGCATTATTAGCAAACATTTTCAATATCTCACGTTTTATGACATCCATGTCAAAGCTGTCGACTTTCCTTTTTCTTCCTTGATTGACATAAGTGTACTCTGAGTCTTGTTTAATCCAACGAGAAAATGACGATCTATTAAGACCAAGCGCGAGTTGCGTTCGTCTCTCTGGGTCATGAATATCACAATATAAATGCCCCATCTTGGATTCCCTAAGGAAGTGCTGATATAGTAAAAAAAAAAGTAACCTTTTGCATAGTTATAAATTAGCATTTCAAACTCATTGCAATTTAGATCTATCTATCTAGCTTTCGTTCGTTCGAAGTATCGTCTATATCAGCAATGTCGTTTCCTGTATGAATGTTACTGTCTTTTGTAATTCTTGCAGTGGCCCATATAGTTTTGTCTGTAGTGTTGTATCTATGGGCCAATGGATTTTCTTCAGTCTACTATATTCAGTGCAGTCTTGAAGTATATGTTCAGCAGTCTGGGGTGCCTGTCCACATGTACGAGTAGTTGATGTGCCGATCTTGAATTTTGTATACATGTGACTATGGAGTCGACTGTGTCCTGTTCTTAGGCGTATTATGAAAGGCATCCTGATTTAGGGCTTGTGGTCCTCTGATTGATTTGATTATCTGTTTCTTATGATGGTATGTAACTGGTGTATCTAGATGTGTGCCTGTTGAATCTTCCTTTGCCAACTGATCTGCTTTCTCATTTCCTGGTATTCCACAGTGCGACTGGATCCACTGCCTGGCAACCCTGTGGTGCTTGCAGAGTCAATTAGGTCTGCAGATGTGGCAATTTTCTGGATTGTAGTGCCTGGAGTACTGATCTTGTATCTGTCAAAAACACTACAGGCTGTGGGCTAAGATTACTGTTCAACAGTTTTTCTATTGCCAACTTTATTGCTTGTATTTCTGCATCATAATTGTGACAATATTTCCCTGTTGCTATTTTATTCATATCCCTAGTGTTATTTGGGTACTCTATATATGCACCTGCTCCCCCATTCTTTACTGCATTCTGTGCTGATCCATCTGTGTACACACGGATCCATAGGTCTTGTGGGAATTCTTCATCCAGGAAACTGAGAGTTATTGTTTTTCGCTGTAGACTATTATGTTCCTCTTTGTCAACTATTCCTTTCACTTCTGTCCGTATTTGAACTGATAATCCTAATTCATCTGTCTAGGGAGTCTGTTCTGGTATGGGCAGTAGAGGTTTAACAACTCTTGGCATGTCTGGTGTTTGTCTACTAATACGCTTGGCTTGGTGGATAAAACTGCTTCTCTTAAGTCGTCCCAATGCAAGATTTTGGAATCGGTACTTCATTGGATGTCTCGGCATGCATACACATTTCTCTGCCTGTATCAGCACCTTTGTGTCTCTCCGTTCTCTCAGTGCTGGTATCCTCCACAATTTCTCCATCTCCAATATTGGTGTTGATTTCATTGCTCCTGTAATGACTTTAAGTGCCTGGATTTGTACTTTATCCAGTTCTTGCAATGTGGTGTTTGATGCTGAGCACAATGCGGATGATCCATATTCTAAATGTGGGCGTATACTCTGTTGGTAAACTTTACTGAGTATTTTCCCACTCGCACCCCATGTGGTTCCACACAACTTTCTTAGAATAGCCAATTTCCTCCTTGCTTTTTGGGTTGCCTTATTTATCTGCTGTTTCCAAGATAGTTTGTTATCAAATGTAACTCCGAGATATGTAGCTTGTATGTCTTCTTTCAAAGGCTCATTGTTTATGTAGATGGCTCCTGCTTTTTGTTTTGGGGAGAGTGTGAAAAGTGTAGTACTGCATTTGTCTGTATTGATGCTGATACACCATCTATTTGTCCATGAATTCAGTGCATTCATAGCTCTTTATAGCAATTTGGAGGCCACTGTTGCATACTCATCTGTGCAACACATTACAAAGTCATCTGCATACATTGCCACTTTGATGCCATGTGGTAGTTCAGTAACTAGGTCATTGATGTAGATCAGAAAAAGTGTTGGAGATAGTACCCCTCCCTGTGGAACGCCCTGGCGCAATAAGACCTTTTTACTCCTAAGACCATCCAGTTGTACTCTGGCTCTCCTGTTATGCAGGCATGCTTTGACCCATTTGTACATCCTGCCATTTACTCCATCATTTTTCAGTTTCTTCAAAAGCCCTTCCTTCCATACTTTATCAAATGCTTTCTTTAGGTCTATCCATGCTGCTAGTACCAGTTTCTTTTCTTGAAACGCATCTTCAATTTCCTGGGAAAGATAGGTTGCCTGATCTTCGGTAGAGTAACACTGTCTAAAGCCTGCTTGTTGTGGGACACGGAGATTTTCACTTTCCAGGTACCACTGCAGTCTGAAATTGATTATACGTTCCTTTGTTTTACACAAACAGCTTGTAAGGCTGATTGGTCTATAGCTGGATGTCATTGAACCATCTTTTCCTGGCTTTAGTAATGGTATCAAAATTGCTTCTCTCCATGCCTGTGGCACTCTACCTGTGATCCAGCAAATGTTGTAGATCTGCAGTAGTTTTGCTTTAGCTGCAGTTCCCAAGTTCTTAATCATTTCATTGGACACTCCATCACTGCCTGGTGACTTTTTCATTTTTAATTTGGATATTGACAGCTCTAGCTCTCTTTGTGTAATGGGTATTTCCATGACTTCATGTGTGGTCTCTTCTTGTCTTGCATTTTGTTGTTTTAAACGGGTCTCTTGTCGTTTCTCTAGGCTAATTTCAATATTATTGTCATTTGCAAAGGAGTCTGCAAAGTAATTTGCTGCATGTTTACCTGTTAGAATGTTTCCATCCTTCTTCAGTGTAATTTTGGTGTTCCTTTCTGTACCCTCATCATTCAGCTGTTTTACAAGCTTCCACACTTTTCGTGTGTCTCGTTCAAGATTCAAGGACTCTGTTTTCTCTTTCCAGCTTCTCCGTCTGGCTTGTAGTTTAGCCCGTTGAAATTTGGCTTTAGCATGCTGGTAGTTATTGTGGTGTTCTTGGCAAGGGTTATTTTCTGCTTGCTTTCGAGATGTTTCCATGTCATTGTGCAGTTGCTCTAGTTCACTACTCCAGTATGGTTTGTAGTGTTTCCGTGCCCCTCTAGGTATTGTTTCACTGGCAGCTTGTATTATTAGTCTATTGAATTCCTCATCTATTTTGTTGATGTCTCTATCTGTATTTATATCTTTAGGCAGTACACTGGTGTAGTGTTGATACATTTTCCAGTCTGCCTTTTTGTAATTCCATCTGGAGAGAGTGCTGTTCTCTCTGGCGGCCTCATTTTGCACCACTAAAAAGACAGGTCTGTGGTCGCTGCCTCCAAGTTGTTTCCCCACAATACGTGTGATATTCCAATCCAGGTCTGGTAAATGGAAAGCAAGGTCTGGTGTAGATGTGGTATGCCATGATCTGGAATAGAATGTTGGTGGATCTGTTGCCTGGTTTAATAGTATAAGCCCATTGTCATCCTGCCAATTTTCAAGCTCTTCACCTCTCTTTTCCATATGTTCATAGCCCCAGCTCTGTGAATGGCTGTTAAAGTCTCCACATACACTTATTCTTTCTGTTAATGTAATTGTGTCTAGTGCTAGTGGATTGCAATTTAGATATAAATGTTGGTATTTAAAGTCAACAAATTGTCTACTGAGTCTTCACAAAATTAATAAAGATACGCCTTCCCTTCGGTAATTAATGCCAAGGCCGTGGTGCGTCATGTCGTTCAATAACAATTCAGTTTTGTGCACGGGATTTTCCTGAAGTTAGTGTTTCTGCAATAGCCAAACTATTTTAAGTCAACGGCCGCACCAAATTAATGTATATATCCTAAAATGGTGTCAAATTCGAACAGGGTGAATTTAATATAGCCTAAAGAAGAAAACTTTTAAACTAGATCACATTTTTCAGAGCAAAAAATATTTCTATAATGTCATCAATATTCTAATATTGCATGCAAAATTTGAAAGCAAAATAACAAACGGTTATCACGCAAAACTAATTCAGGTGTGATTTTGAATTTTTGAACTTACTATAGTAGAACTGTAGAAGAGAATTGCGCACTAAAAGATGTATAGGCAGAATTGGTGCAGTACAATACGCAGAAAAAGAAAAGTGACGTGGAAAAGTTGATGACGTAGTTCACTGGACGGTTAGAAGAATAATATAATTCAGTTGGAGATCGGCGGCCGCAGAGAGCAAGCAGTTGGACAGTTGAGAGCCATGGAAAGCACTAGCGATAGTTGAAGACTATGAGCAGAGAGCAGTAGAGATGGAAACCCAAGCAGATAGCTTGCGTTAAACGGTGGATCAAGCAGAGAGCGGCTGGATGGTTAGAAGCAGAACATAATTCAGTTGGAGATCGGTGCCAGTAGAGAGGTCTAATCAGCCGATGAACATAAAATAGTCGACAACAGCAACCGACAATTAGGAAAATGGACTAATAGCAGTAACGGAACCGGCAACAGCAATATATAGAGTAGGGAGTGCCGTTCAATGGGGAACGGTCCAACATAAGATAATGCCGAGCGAAATTAAGAAGATTAGAATAGAATAGAATATAATAGAATATAATAGAGAGTGATAAATGAGGAGAATGGATAGATGTACTACAATTGTCATGTCAAGATGTATGGTTCCTGTGTGATATTTCAGTAAAACTGCACAGATGATATGTTCATTGACTATAATATATGTAAGTTGTAATTGTCAATATGTATGAAAATGCAACAACCGACAAGGGAAAATAAAGGCGGCCGATCAGAGAACATATTGTGTTGTTATGTGTGTGAATGGAATAGATAAATAATTCACGCACACAGACAAGTAGAAAACACAAGAAATACAGAAGAAGAGAAGAAGTGGTACAAGAAATTATAGTGAAGTGGTACAGAACAGTAACATCAGCATATCTTAGGTTATTGATTATCTTTCCATTAATGTTTAGGCCTGGTATCTCTGAGAAGTTTTTAAAGATTTGCTCAGTGCATAGATTGAACAAGCTTGGTGATAGGATGCATCCTTGTCTTACTCATCTTTTTATGTCCATGGGTGTAGAGTTCTCCTTGTTATATCTTATTATTGCTGTTTGCTGCCAGTACAAATTACATGGTCCTAACATTCCATGTAGCTATTTTTAATTCGTTCTTAATACAGTAGATAGAATTTCTCTCCATGGCTTTCTTTGGAGTGTTACGTGATGCGGCTCTAATCTCTTTCACGGTGGTCTGCCATATTTGTCTTAAGTCAGTAGTTTGGTAAAATATTAGTACCATATGCTGGATGTTGCTTTGCTGAACAGCTTCTCTCACGGCTAAAGCTGCCAATATTGGACAAATAGAGTGAAAAAAATATGTATTTGTGGTGCCTGGCCTCCTTTCTCATGCGTCTTTTGTCTTCTGCATTTAATGTCAGAATTGCCCGGAAAATTGCTCTGTCATTTTTTTGTATTTGTGTTCGCCATGTGCTACTATCTTCATCCATATTTTCCCAGCTTCATTCATTGGTATAGAATTCCTTCAATGAAGCCCCGCAAACATCCTTATATCTAAGCACTAGTCTACCCCTTATTCTCTCTCCGTACTTAAGTTCGTCGTACGATATTTATTTTGGAAATACGATTTCTGCGATGTCCTAACAAGGATGGAGCTGACGGTTGAGACGGTACTACAGGGGAACGTAATATAGATAACTGAAGCACATGTTACATGTGATCCTTGCTAATTTGACTTAGTGATTTATAACTTTGGTGATACATATGTAGTTGAAACTAAAATTTAATGTGATTTTTTTCAGATTGCAAACTTGGTATTAGAGGTAAGCAATGATATTTATGAGTTTTGAAAAGCCGATTGCTATTTTATTTGTCTTACTATCTTTTTTTAGCGCTGAAAAATAACGTCAGATTAATTCTGCTTTGGAACGTTGAAACTAAAGATAAGAGATGATATGACTTAGAGTGTTACAATACATGTAGTTATAATACGATTATTTTACATCTGAAAGGGTCAAATATTTCATAATTTTAAAATAATTCTTCACTGAAACATTGTTCATCTAAAGTATCAGTGACACAGTAATGATCTATTCTAGAGCATCCATACACATGTACAGTGTCACAAATGAGAACCACTCCTGTAAACAGTTAATCTCAAGATTGAGTAGAGTGTACACCCCAGTAAACAGTTAATGTCAAGAATGAGTAGAGTGTACACTCCAGTAAACAGTTAATCTCAAGAATGAGTAGAGTGTACACTCCAGTAAACAGTTAATCTCAAGAATGAGTAGTGTACACTCCAGTAAATAGTTAATCTCACGAATGAGTAGAGTGTACACTCCAGTAAACAGTTAATCTCAAGAATGAGTAGAATGTACACTCCAGTAAACAGTTAATCTCAAGAATGAGTAGAGTGTACACTCCAGTAAACAGTTAATCTCAAGAATGAGTAGAGTGTACACTCCAGTAAACAGTTAATCTCAAGAATGAGTAGATTATACACTCCTGTAAACAGTTAATCTCAAGAATGAGTAGAGTGTACACTCCAGTAAACAGTTAATCTCAAGAATGAGTAGAGTGTACACTCCAGTAAACAGTTAATCTCAATAATGAGTAGAGTGTACACTCCAGTAAACAGTTAATCTCAAGAATGAGTAGAGTGCACACTCCAGAAAACAGCTAATATCAAGAATGAGTAGAGTGTACACTCCAGAAAACAGCTAATGTCAAGAATGAGTAGAGTGTACACTCCAGAAAACACCTAATGTCAAGAATGAGTAGAGTGTACACTCCAGAAAACAGCTAATCTCAAGAATGAGTAGCGTGTACACTCTAGTAAACAGTTAATCTCAAGAATGAGTAGAGCGTAATTTTGTCAGGACATTTTTATTTATAAATATTCTAGCGTGGTTGAGATTAAAACTAAATTGCCACTGTAAGATTAAAACAAACAACTGTGTCATTTTGATGACATACAAATAGCGTGCACCCATAATTGAAGTTCTTGTACCCCTGTGATATCTCCACACTACATTGTATGTAAAGAGAGGTAAAAGCAAAAATAAAGATGTTTAGACCACACCACCAGCAATGTAATCTATACTAAAGGTGCTCTAGGAGTTGGACGACATAGAGCTCTTCAAGTTTATGTGGGGGGAGAGGGTATATTTCTTAACTGGATTGGTACAACACGTAACGCTCTTCAAAGTCATAGAACTATAATGACCAATAGTTTTAAATTTACAAAAATATAGAAAATGTACGAATACAATGTGAGAAACGTATAAAGTTTGCATTTAACAAAACATGTTTGGTTTCGCAAACTTTCAGGCAGTTTCGACGGTTAAGAGAGGTGAATGTTGGGAGCCAGTGGTGGGGAGTGTTAAACACGCCAAGGTATCGTGACAGCTTTACAAGGAAGGAACATAACACAATACTGACGTTTCGGCCTGTGGCCTTCTTCAGAATACAGGGACAACGACAACAAACGATGAAGCCCAATTATCTATAACTACATGTTAGATGATCAGGTGAATGGAGAGGTGGACAGAAAAGAAGAAAGTAGGATGTTGAAATAAGAAAGGAGGCTACATGATGGGAGGTACGATGAGTGTCGAGATGTGGAAAATACAAATATTAGAAAAATGAGGAAGGGCTAGAGATGTCAAATAGTAAAAAGTGAATACTGTATCGTAAAACGTATATGAAAATGACTTAGCTCAAACAACATGTCTGTCCGCCGTGAAGGTGTTCGAGTGAATGACTATATGTATGGCATTACCCAGAGAGCATCATGTTGGGGAGGAACGTCAGGAAGAGATCGTGCGAAAACAATTTAGAGGGGAGGAAGGGAGGGGTATGAGGGGGAGAAGAAATGGCGGGTCAGCCAGACTAGTGTGAAAACACCGGTTGAAATAAATAGAAACCAAAACAATAGCTCAGGTAGGGCATGTCTGCGAGCAGACAAAGAGCGGAAAAAGGAGAAGATAATTGGTCTCATAAAACTACTAGGACCAAATAGGGTGGTAATGCAACCAGAAGAATTGAAGAAAGGATGAAACAGAAGACAAGGGGGGTAAACTGGGGGATGAACAAGAGAGATAGTCTATGTGTGGGCTAAAATGGATGAATAGAAAGATAGTCTATGTGTGGGCTAAAAATGGATGAATAGAGAGGTAGTTTATGTGTGGGCTAAAAATGGATGAACAAGACAGATAGTCTATGTGTGGGCTAAAAATGGATGAATAGAGAGGTAGTCTATGTGTGGGCTAAAAATGGATGAACAAGACAGATAGTCTATGTGTGGGCTAAAAATGGATGAATAGAGAGATAGTCTATGTGTTGGCTAAAAATGGATGAATAGAGAGATAGTCTATGTGTGGGCTAGAAATGGATGAATAGAGAGGTAGTCTATGTGTGGGCTAGAAATGGATGAATAGAGAGATAGTCTATGTGTGGGCTAAAAATGGATGAATAGAGAGATAGTCTATGTGTGGGCTAAAAATGGATGAATAGAGAGGTAGGGGGAGGGAGGAGTGAAATTGAGAGAAAGAATAAGAAGGGTAAGAATCAGGTATGGGAAAAGTGGATGGGAGGAGAGGCAGTGGGTCAGGAGTGAATAGATAGAGAGAAGTGGAGTAATAGAGGAAGGGTACGCAGGTAGTAGTGCCTAGAGAGGAAGAGAAGTTGGAAAACGGAGAGACTGAGGGGATACAAAGAGAGGTGGAGTCAGAGTGGTTGATGAATAGACAAGTGGGGTCCTAGAAGAGGGTTAAGAGTAGACACCCGTGTAAAGAGTGGGGGGGGGGGTACTGGAATAGTGAGGGTAGAGAAGTGGTGACACACGAGAATAGAGAATACAGACTACTAGGGGTGTATATATTGAAGGGATTAGGAAGTATACACCAGAGAAGGAGAGGTAATGTAGTGATAAGGAGGAGATGGACATATAGGTAGTCCGCAGAGAGAGAGGGGGAAGAGGGGTTGAGGATGAAGAAGGCAAGATGAGAAGGATTAATGCAACTGGATAGGCGGAGAAGGGATATATTGTGATCAGACGAAAAAAGAGGTGAAATTGGAAGAAGAGTACAGGAGTGGGAGAAGGGGTGAGAGGAAGAGGTGAATGTTACAAAGCCATTCAGCTAAGGGACGACTGATTGACCGATTAAGTAGGTCCGCTAGAAAGGCAGTGTTACATTTGAATAATATGTGGATATTGTGAGTTATCAGGAGAAGTAAATGAGAAAAAAAAGGGTAAATATAGACACAGATGGCGGCAGATAAATGATGTAGAAAAAATGTGATGAACTTTATGTAAAAATAACAAGACATACTGACTACACTAAAAGACAATTAATGAAATAAAAGTTAAATGAAATAAATAAAAGTTTATAACAAAGACACATATGATGATATTGATGACGATGATGATAACATGCCATAGTTGAGTGTTCTTTGAAGCTGATGTGGTTTGCAAATATTTTCATACTTCTCCCAGTCCTGCAGCAAAATGTATCCGGTTATTAACAGTGGGCAAGCGATATCATCTCTTGTACATTAATAGAACCCACAACTAAGGTGATCCGCACATGCTGGAAAGGTCCGTTCTGACCTAGATTGAAGCTTGAAAGGCCTAATGTGTGGAATAATGGGGTCTTGTTGAGTTGTTTGTTGAACGTGTCTTATTGACCACAGGTTTATGACCATCTAGATGAGCTGATTAAAACTTTCAAAAAGTGAACAATGTAGAAACCAAACATATGTCAATAAAGAGAGGAGGTAAGGATAAGAAGAAAGCATGAGATCACATGTATTGCTATAAAGATGAAACGCCTTAATTGATGTGGAGCCCCACGTTACACACACACACACACACACGCACACGCATATATATATATATATATATATATATATATATATATATATATATACATGTATATATTAACATGGACAGTTCAGAATAGAAGAGTTAGAAATTAAATTTCAAAATGATTAAGAAGAGCTTGAAATCGACTTGAAAATTTTAGAAAATCGTCACACAAAAAATAAAAGAGATCGAAATTGATATTTTTATAGGCAAATCAATAACAGAACCTTAAATATAATTTTTAATGTACAAAACAAGAATAAACGAACTTGAATTATATATATATATATATAATTATTTAATATATATGTCATTATTTTAATTATTATTAATTAAAATTAGATTAAAATTAAGATTAGATATTATTAATTTAATAATTATATTTAATACATATGTCTATATTTAATGGTCAAAGCAAGAATAGAAAAGATTGAAATAATTCATGTTCAGCTATAAGAAATGCTATAGCTAACATGATTGTATGTCCTGACATTTATTTCCCGACAGCGACTAACAGTTCAGCTTTTCATTTCCATTTGAGTCATTCTCCATAGTGGATGAGCTTCTCTGTGTTTTCTCGCCTTCTTTTATTATAATGGAGAGCTTGTGAGAAATTAAGATATTCTTCGAGAGAGAAAACAAATAACTCTTTCCGTACGAAAGCTTGTTATCAATGCAATGAAAAAAGATATCAGAGACAGTATTTTTCATCGTTTTAAGAATCAATCGAATTATTTATATTTATTTAACATATAACATATTTTATGGGAATTTTTAGATAATTGGACACGGATATTTCACCAATACCGCGATTATACAAGACATGTAAAATGAATATGGTTTGATGACGGTTCAAACTAATCAAATTGAGAGTGACGCACAGTGCGGCACAACGTACGGGCAGAGATAACAAATGCATAACTCATAAGACACAAATTCAGCTGAAATATTCAATAACACAGAGAAATAATGAAGATAGTATAAGAGTGAGGATAAATGATGGGATACGAGCAGCACAATATTTCTTGACTGCTGACGTAGATGAACATATCTGTCAATGAGAACACGCCTCTATAGTCGTTTACCAGTTCTGCTATTGACGTTAAACCTTACCACTATTTCTGAGCTCTATCTACCATAACACAACCAAAGAAATGAGTGGTTTCATTTTAATACTGAAAAAAATCGTAGTTTTCCGTTGATATATTGTAGAACTCCCCATTACCATATTATTATTATTACTTTAATTATTATTACTATTTTTATTATTACTATTATTATCACTATTATTAATGTTGATGTTGTGTTATTGTTAATATCAATGAAATCAACATATAAATTATGATTGTCCTAGCTGTACTCCACAGAACACAGGGGAAGTCTTGCCTTCCATATAATGATAACATATTGCACAGAACCGTGGAAATAAATACACACAATCGATCTCAAAGAAATTGAGTGAGAAAAAATAGGGAAAAGAACATCCACAGTATTTTGTTAAGAATAAAACTGTTTTCAATAATGTCAAAATAATTCTTAAATAACATTTCAATACAAAATTGTCTATTTTTTTGTGTGTGTTTTTTTAGATCACTAGGGAAATGATGAATGGCCCATCAGTAAGCAAGAACGGTGTGCGTGTCGTGGTCACAATGAACACATGTTGACATTTGAAATGACTTACAAGTATTGAAAAAATGATTTAAATATTCGCCAAAGCAAAAGGTTTGTCATTAATAAAGATGACTTGATTTTAAAAATGTGCTGAAAAGGAAAGGAAACGGTTTGATGCGTGTTGCTGGTTGACCAGGCCTGTATGTGCCACATCTGTCTGTTATTTTGATTGTGTGAAAACGTTTCATCTTCTCGTCACCTTTCAGCTCCCTGTGGAGCATAGGTCATAACAGACACTTTCAAAGTCATTCTGTTTCTTCCCATACTTTGAAGATCATTCCGTGTCTTCCCCATCATCTTCATCTCTGCTTCCACCTGACTTCTTCCAGACTATTTTCGTCTTCACCTTCGTCCGTATCCTTTGGAATTACAAAAAAGGGCACACAGGCACACAAAAAATGTGTACGAAACAAAATTGTCTGTTTTTTTTTTTTTTTTAGATCACCAGGGCAATGATGAGTGGCCTAGCAGTAAGCAAGAGCGGTGTGCGTGTGTCGTGGTCACAAAGAACAAATGTTGACATTTGAAATTACTTACAAGTATTCAAAAAAAATGATTTAAATAATCGTCAATGCAAACGGTTTGTCATTAATAAAGATGACTTGATTTTTAAAATGTGCTGAAAAGGAAAGGACACGGTTTAATGCGTGTTGCTGGTTGACCAGGCCTGTATGTGTCACATGACTGGAGAGATACAAGTTTCTCAAGTAGAATACAATGGTTGGGTTATGTGTAGATTTGAACTGTTGAGGCAGCAATATCAATTCAGAGAAAAAGCTATGTTTGCAGCAGTCGAAAAAAAAATCACAAATAATCAACAACAAAAAAACAAAAAAAACAAAGAACAATACATGGTCCCAAGCAGGATCGAGCACGTACTCCTTGCTGCGGAATATATATTGTTCTGTTTTTTTTATATTTCTGTTATTGATTTTTTGTCATTTTTCCGTGTCCTGCAAACATAACTCTTCCTCTGAATGGATTCGCTGATTATCGCCTCGGAAGTTTCCCTCTATAATAATATCCATTTATTTGTATTTGTCTCTTGAGTCAGCAATACCCTGCCTGACAATACAATCTACAACATTGTTAATAACAGAATATAAGCAGAACGAATACAGTCGAATAAAATGTCCCATTATTCTTGACGATTTGTAGGCACTATTTTTTCCTGGCTGTGTCTTACTGATATTTATTTTTAGAACTCTCAAAATCGTTTACAATAAATACATTATTTCATTATAATTTCTAGGGTTTCTGGTTCAACATAAACTCATGTTCTACATAGATATAATCAATTAATCAGTTTATGTCAACACAAAATCTTCTTGGCTATAAATACAAGACCACAAATAACTGGTTTCACACTCGTTTCGTTCGTATATTTTACATCTGTAACATCAATTCAAAATTACAAAAAAGAGTGTCACAACTTGAGTATGGTTTACGTATATCTTAGAGCAGTACTCATAAAGTAAAGGTAAAGTACGGGACTGTAATTGACGTCTTAGTGCGCGAGTTTTCATCCATATATGCTCTGCCGCCTATCCGGAAGTGTTTGGAGACTTCTGGATAGTGTCGCTTCAAACATCGAATCTCAAGATGCGAGGCGGCATTCCTCACCTACCCAGAGTACTACCCTGGTACCCATTTCAACCAGCAGCTGGGTCCACCGGGGGAGGGGGGTATTACAAAAAAAACTATGAGCAAATCGGACAACCCGCATTCAATTCCCGCTGGAAGCAGCGCGAATCCCATTCGTGGTTACTGAAATCTCACTTATATATCAGAGTAGCACACGTATTTTAGCTAAATCTCAATTATATATCAGAGTAGTACACGTATTTTAGCTAAATCTCATTTATATATCAGAGTAGTACACGTATTTTAGCTAAATCTAAATTATATATCAGAGTAGTACACGTATTTTAGCAAAATCTCAATTATATATCAGAGTAGTACACGTATTTTAGCTTAATCTCATTTATATATCAGAGTAGTACACGTATTTTAGCTAAATCTCAATTACATATCAGAGTAGTACACGTATTTTAGCTAAATCTCAATTATATATCAGAGTAGTACACGTATTTTAGCTAAATCTCACTTATATATCAGAGTAGTACACGTATTTTAGCTAAATCTCAATTATATATCAGAGTAGTACACGTATTTTAGCTAAATCTCAATTATATATCAGAGTAGTACACGTATTTTAGCTAAATCTCAATTATATATCAGAGTAGTACACGTATTTTAGCTAAATCTCAATTATATATCAGAGTAGTACAGTTAGTTTAGCTACATCTCACTTATGTATTAGAGTAGAACTCGTAATTTAGTTACATCTCTCATATATTAGGGTAGTATTGGTAATTTAATTAAATATCATTTATTTATTATATCTGTACTCGTAATTTAGTTATGTCGCACTTATTTAGTAGATTAGTACAAGTAATTTAGTTACATTTGAGATATATTAGAGTAGTACTCGTATCTTTCCCGTGCGTTACCGGGGCCTCATTATGAGGGAAGTAAGGAATGGTGACACTTTGACCTTCCAGGCATGTCGTAAGAGGTGACTAAAGAGATTGATCGATGGCTAACAAGCTGTCATTGTAAAATGTATTGTTATGGAAACAGGGCCATATATTTTGGAAGCAGTGCATATTCTGCATTATGTGTCATTTTGGCATGCAAGGTTTCTGTTTTTGAGATTGTGGTTCTGCCCTATGTGCCGTCATCGGCTAAAAATGACAATAGCTAGATTACTTGTATTTTAGTTACATCTCTGAGATGACGTAGTGATAATTTTTTTTTTAAATCACTAATCCTATAAATGTCTATATCTAATCACATGTTTTCTTTAAGCAAATTGTGATATATCTTTAGTTTCACGAAGTGATGGAAAGAGTGATGCCAGTAAGTGACATATTGTAGAATTAAAATCAGATTAAGGAATGACAGCATCCATATTTCTTTCATTTCATGTCGTGATTTATTGTTTTTTGTTTACTGCTTGTGGTTTCATTTGTGTTACTTCTACCCTCCGCCATTTGATGAAGTGTTTGAGCAGTCATAATCATACTATATACCAATTAGTTACAACTATGCCTCACGTGGAGCAGCGACAGCTCGGTGGTTAGTGAACTGGACTACAAAGGACAAGAGGTAGGGTTCGATCCCAACCGACGGCTATCGGTTTCACCCAACCTTTAATAGGTACCGGATTTTGTTTTGTGAAAGCAAAGCGGCACGGGCGTAATACTGACTTCATTATCCCAAAACTAATGTGCTGAGTTTCTGTAAAATGTATGGTCATTAACACCATATTACCTCTACGTCACTTGGCGTTACGGGGGTTCTTTACTATGCCTTACGTACGTTTTTAAAATAATAGTATATTTTGTTAAAAAGCTGCCAATTACGAAGATAATTCAAGTTGTCTATTATTTTCTTTATCTGAAAACGTTTCATCTTCTCTTCACCTTTCAGCTCCCTGTGGAGCATAGGTCTTCAACAGACACTTTCAAAGCCGTTCTGTTTCTTCCCATTCTTTGAAGATCATTCCGTGTCTTCCCCATCATCTTCATCTCTGCTTCCACCTGACTTCTTCCAGACTATTTTCGTCTTCATCTTCGTCCGTAGCCTTTGGGATTACAAAAAAGGACGCACATGCGCAAAAAAATGTGTACGAAACAAAGTTACTAACTAGCAATTGTACTGAGAGGAACATACAACGCTGGCCAGCCGACTGTCATTTTAATGGAGATAAGGACCTATCAAATATACAAAATGTTGACACAATTGGGGTGGGGGGGTGTTGCAAGTATAGCTGCAGAGAACATATCAAATAAACATAAAACGGTATGGAACAGCTAAACTAATAGAACAACAAAACAAACCACAACATTTTGGCAAAAGCAATTGATTGCCCGTAATTATTATTCGTCATTTTAAACTGTCACTTTTATTTGGGCCTTTATTGTGGTGAGGAAATATTCAAATCTTTGGAGTGAGTTGATGTAATTTAGCCACAATAGGATAATGAATATATAAAGATCACGCAAATAAGAAGAAATATTGTATCACAGTTTCTTGCGTAGGTTATCTAGTTATTCTGGAACAATTCAGTGTATTTCAGCAGACTAATTTATAGCCCACTGGCGTTGCTACAATAGTCGCTATAATTAGTAGAAAGTTTAGCTGAGTTATGTATCTAACCACTGACATACCTGACAGTTGATACCTCAAATCTATGTCCGATTAGTATGTATATTTACTGCAACCAATCATGTTCAATATACGAGTCTCATCAACACAGCGCTTTGTGAGTGTGTCACCAAAGTGCATGACTCTGGACACGTTGGAACTATCCTTATTTTGATGCAATGAATAAACACATTTGGCCAGGGTATAGCACTCAGTTCTAAAACCGGTTCGCGATGAAGAAAAAATAAACTTGTAACTGTGAATGCAGCTTAATGTTTAAAAGTTTGTGAACTAAAATCTTGAACTCATTTAAATCGCATCAAAACTACTAAACACAATTCAAACAAGACAGATGAGATTTTTGAGGCATGTTAAAAGACACAGCAGCCTACTAAAAGTAATCTTTTAAAGGGAAAATACAAGGCAAAAGAGGCAGAGGCAGACCAAGTCTAACTTGGACGAGTAACATCAAAAGATGGACAAATCGGCCTACGATAACTTGCACCATCAAAGCAAGAGACGTATCGGAATGGCGCTCCGAGGTAGCAAACCTTTGATTCCGATAGGGCACTCAATGATGATGATATAGCTTATCTTTTTTTTTATCTCGTGGTTAGAAATGGAATTATCCACATCCTTAAATTCTCAAATGTTTCAATGTTTCATCTTTTCCTCAGAGACATTAACTATTGTAATACCATTTAATATAATATAGCTCATACTGTTTACGTATTGTCATATAGTACAAATTGAAATCAGCTCCATAAACTATTAGTGTTAAGAATGATTAGAATTGGCTAGACTCAGCATATATTCATCTATAAACGTTGCTGGAATTACGATTAGATTAAATAAAATACCATTCTGATGTGAAAACAAACAAATGTGTGTGAAGTGTGTGTTGTCCAGATTATGGTAGTGACGGATCATTTCATGGAGAAACATAAGTTAACGTCTCTTGTTTTTTTTTTCCAGATGTGGTATTATGCAATACGAGTAAGTGATGTTATTTACCAATAGTGTGAATGTGAGCAGTAGTTATTACACGTGTAAGTTCCAATTATCGCTTACATAAATGAATGATTCAATAGTAAAGATAATACGTGTGTCAGCAATGTATGTCATATTTGGTGTGAGTCTATTATGTACAAATCTATAATGTAACTGTAAGGAAACAGATGTAACATTGTGCTACCACGCTCGGTTATCAATGAAGTGAGATATATCAGCTTCCACGGGATAATAAACATTGTGGTATTATGTCATTGTTGCGAGACATAGAATTCAGCCCCCTTGTGGGGACATTGCCCGGGTCCACAGTTGTGTTGAATGTTCGTGTGGAGGCTAAGTTTGTCTCTCGCCCGCACCAGTGTCACAGCCAGAAATATGAAACAAACTTTCTCAAACAAGTGCAACCTCAGCTTTGCTTCCTTTACCATGGTAATACTCTCATTACAGCATGTTGGCATTGAGGTATTGTTATAGGATAATGAGCAAAAATACAATAGTAGTTTAATGTTTCAACATTGTGGCTAAAACTCAGTGTAAATAAGTCAACGTAACGATTAAAACGCGGTTTGATGGATGATTTAAGTAAAAAAAAAATATACTCTTGAGTAGTAGTTAGGTGAATAGAGCCCCTGCTTATATATATATATTTTTATAAATAGTAAAAAAAAAAAAAAGTTAACAGCCCCCCGTCACGCTAGGTGGCGTATAGGGAATATGGTGTTATTGACCATAAATGCTACAGACCTTCAGCACATTATTTTTGGGGTAATGTGATTGGTATTACGCCCGTGCCGCTTTACTTTCCCAGAAAAATCCGGTACCCATTTGATGCTGGGTGAACCGGGAAGCCGTCGGTTGGGATCGAAGCCTACCTCTTGTCCTTTCTAGTCCAGTTCACTAACCACTTAACTATCGAGGCTCCCTTATATATTCATAACGATACGTTATTCAGTGGGCGTTAATTATGATATATAATGTATGCAATATATAGTGGAAGTGTGTAACTAAGTATCCCAGTCGTTTCTGCTAAAAGTGAGTGAACAATTTTGAGAGAGTAAATGAGTGATTGAATGGGTGAGTGAGAAAGTGTGTGAGATATCGAGCGAGCAACTTTATGAGTAAGTGAATACCTAAGAGAGTAAAATTGTACAACAAAGTCAGAAGCATTGTTGAGTAAATGAGTGAGTGTATGCAGCTTAATACAACGCTACAACCTCGTTTTGTAATTCTTTACATTAAGAGGCAGATAAAAGCTTACTAATGACTGGCACTATAAACAAAATATATAAATGAACTTATATTCAGTGCTATATATCAAAGGGATACTTAGTATTTATTAAAATATACAAGAAAAAACAATAGTTCAAAGGAATGCCGGATTTTTAGAAAACTGAATAAATGTGTTAAAGAGACGCAGGCAGCACGAAATAACAATGACTATCAACAAATAATTGAGATGTTCGTGCTGGTTTGATCTTCTCTTCACAAAGGTTGTTAATCACATATTTATTAATTATGTTGTTGACTTCTGTTACTTCTATAACTCTGCTAAGTTTTTGATTTCATTGATTTTATTATTCTCTCGAAATAAAACAAATAGCATGTTATTCCATCATTCTCCCCACACACCCAGAACTTGGTTCTTTTTCTTCTCAACTAGAATTAAGATGATTTATTATTTAAAACGGGATCTATATTAGCGAGACATTACTCCTGTTCATCACCAGTTTGAGTTCGTTTTATTCCCAAGTAACACTACATTTCTTTGATCTATTGTCTTGTCTTATAGCAAACTGCCTATGATTCACTGTCTCAACATGGCGCCCACGAGAGTTAAATATATTCATTTAAGATAAATATATGCATACACATAAGTAGTATGAAGGTTCTTTTTATATTTTGGGTGTACACAAACGTATTAAGGACCGTTTTATATTTTGAATTTACACACAATATTAGTAAATGTTTAACATTTTGCATTTACATAAAGTAGTACGGACCATTATATATTTTGTATTTACACTAAATATTAAGGTCAGTTATATAATTTAGATGTATACTAGCACCAAGGAATGTTACATATTTTGAATTGCACTAAACTGCATGGCAAGTAGACTGTAAAATAAAAAGAAAAATGAAAATATTGTTGGAAGTCTAATGGTCTTGTGTCATCTAAGTTTCTCTGTCTTTGTAGATCTTGCGTCCGATAGAATCAATACAAACTGTAAGTGATATACCATAACATGTATATAATTTATGATGCATCACTCGTATGTAGCCACACCGAACACAAAAGTACAGTGCAGAAAGGTGCCTTTATAGCGGCGCTGACATAAAACTTCGACATAACACATTTACGTCTTTCTAAAGCGTAGACTTTTATATATAACCTTGTGGCTAGAGATGAATTCTCAAAGACATGACTGCTGAAGAACGATGAAGAGAGCCGTAAGGTGCAAAATAACAATAAAACTTATTTAAGTATTACAATAAGAACGTGTTTATTTGTTAGTGAAGCATTATAATTTGTATATGTTGATCAGTTAAAGCGAGTATTCAAAACAATGAATACACAATCATTCTTGTTTGTTAAATCAAGTCTCCTAATATTGCTGTACATTACAGTGAAATGTACTGGTATACATCATCCATAGTTGACTATGGATTTTACAGCACCCCTAGACATGCTTTTTTTTTCTTTCCTTTCGCAATGAATTATCTTTTTCTATAAATACACCTGCCTCTTGTTTGAGTTGGAGGTTTATAATGTGTCTACACAGATCGCAGTCTGCATTTATTATTATTTTTTTCACAGTCTGCAGGTTTATGTTCAGAGTATTCATGTCAAGTTTACACATGTATATAACCTACCCCTTGTAATTTGTAGTCCAGTTCACTAACCACTGAGCTATCGCGACTCCCTTGGTGTTAGTGATTATACATTTGATATATCTTATTTAATAGAATGTGGGTACCCATTTTATAAAGGCTGGGTGAACCCAGAAGCCGTCGATCAAGATTGAACACTACCTCTTGTCATGTGTATTCCAGCTCACCTGTCAACTGAGATATCGCGGTTTCCACATTATGATAAGTTGTGGACAAAATAAGGTAGAGAAACATTAGGATAAGTTAGGAACAAAATAGGGTAGTAGAACATTAGGATAAGTTAGGAACAAAATAGGGTAGTAGAACATTAGGATAAGTTAGGAACAACATAGGGTAGTAGAACATTAGGATAAGTTAGGAACAAAATAAGGTAGTAGAACATTAGGATAAGTTAGGAACAAAATAGGGTAGTAGAACATTAGGATAAGTTAGGAACAACACAGGGTAGTAGAACATTAGGATAAGTTAGGAACAAAATAAGGTAGAGAAACATTAGGATAAGTTAGGAACAAAATAGGGTAGTAGAACATTAGGATAAGTTAGGAACAAAATAGGGTAGTAGAACATTAGGATAAGTTAGGAACAACATAGGGTAGTAGAACATTAGGATATGTTGGGAACAGACTGTTGTGGTAATACATTAGGATTAGATGGGAATAAGATAGGGTAGTAGAACATTAGGATAAGTTGGGAACAAGACTATTATAGTAGTACATTAGGATAAATTGGGAACAAGACTATTATTGTAGTACATTAGGATAAGTTGGGAACAAGACTATTATGGTAGTACATTAGGATAAGTTGGGAACAAGACTATTGTGGTAGTACATTAGGATAAGTTGGGAACAAGACTATTATGGTAGTACATTAGGATAAGTTGGGAACAAGACTATTATGGTAGTACATTAGGATAAGTTGGGAACAAGACTATTATGGTAGTACATTAGGATAAGTTGGGAACAAGACTATTGTGGTAGTACATTAGTATAAGTTGGGAACAAGACTATTATGGTAGTACATTAGGATAAGTTGGGAACAAATAGGGTGGTAGTAGATTAGGATAAGCTGGGAACAAAGTAGGGTGGTAGTACATTTGGATAATTTGGGAACAAAATAGGGTGGTAGTACATTAGGATAAGTTGGGAACAAAATAGGGTGTAGTACATTAAGATAAGTTGGGAACAAACTAGGGTGGTAGTACATTAGGATAAGTTGGGAAGAAGACTATTATGGTAGTACATTAGGATAAGTTGGGAACAAGACTATTGTGGTAGTACATTAGGATAAGTTGGGAACAAAATAGGGTGGTAGTACATTAGGATAAGTTGGGAACAAAATAGGGTGGTAGTACATTAGGATAAGTTGTGAACAGACTATAGTAGTATTACATTAGTGTATTTGGGAACAATATAGGGTGGTAGTACATTAGGATAAATTGGTGACAAAATAGGGCGAAACTACGTTAGGTTATGTTGGGGGCAAATTAGTGTGGTAGTATCATTTATGACAAAAACATGTATGTTTCCTGTATTGTCCTCTAGTATAGTATTGAAGTTGAGGCAGTATCAGCAGAGAACAATTTTTTATGGAGACTGTTTACTAATAGTAATAATTTACATTTCAAAATCTGTTATATATATATATATATATATATATATATATATATATATATATATATATATATATATATATATTTTAGATCTACAAGGCGGCTAGAAATAAACCAGCAGTAAGTAGAGTGGTTTAAAGTGTTGACCAACAAGCTTGTAAAGGAACAATGAACGTATAATTAATTTAAATCACTCTTTAGCACTAATCTCGCTTCGTGTAAACGAATATCATTCATATTGTGTCGAGTATAGTAATGCGAAGATTATATCACGTACTTGAGAACACAACATGCCTATCATTGTTCGTCTATGATGTAAGAATCAGAATGAGATGTACACTAGCGTACAAATAAAACGGAAACAAGTTCAAGGAAGCAGAAAAACTACATGACTACGACCTTTTAGAAAGAGTCAGGAAATTAGCAATAAATTAGAATGTGACATCACGACATGTGGATTAGATTAGCGAGATAGTAACTTCAACAGTTGGAAGAAATAACAATCTATGCGATTAGTCCCTACATAATTACTGGCAATCAAGTCATTATTTGACTAATCTTGCCATTGTATTTCAATTGTATACAATATTCTGGTTCTACTACTGAATACAATTAAGACAAGACAAATTAAATTGTTGGGGCACTTTAAAAGACACACCAGCCTACTAAAAGTAATATTGGAGGGGAAAATACAAGGTAAAAGAGGCAGAGTCAGACCAACACTAACATGGACGAGTAACATCAAAAGATGGGCAAGTTAATCTATAACAACCTGCACTATCAAAGCAAGAAACAAAGTAGAATGGCGATCCATGGTAGCCAACCTTCGTTGCGGAATCGGCACTCGATGATGATGGTGATGCTGATTCTGGTTTTACACACCGATGTATGTAAGGGCGATATCTGAGTGGTGAGTTGTCTCCATTAAGTGCCCTCAAAAGTGTCTATTAATTATCTTTAAAGCGACCACATTTAGTTTGAAGAGAAGATATTCCATACTTTATTCCATTCTATGACTTGACAATTTAGTTAATTTTGAAATAATGTATGTGTGCGTACGTGTGTGTGTGTATGTGTGCGTGTGTATGTGTGTATGTCTATGTGTGTGTGCAAGATCATCAATCACAATCTTTCAACTTTGTTTCAATCTCCCTATTCACTTTACCCAATCATTGATGTGAAGAATGCATGTTTTCCTTTTGATCCTGCCGTTAGAGCATGTGACATGCACAGCACACCTAACAAAAACACTCACAGAGCGCGTCCCGGCTGTTTCCTTTAATCACAAAGTAGTATTTTAGTTATAAACAAATTATGTATTTCCATGTACGAAAGAGGTTGTTCTGGGGAAATTACATTTATCAAAAAACTTGAGATTTACCTTTTATTGGTTTTTATTTTATCGTACCAATTGTGTAAGCTACAAAAATATTAATATTCTATAACAGTCAATTGTTATGATATTTGTATTTTAGTCCAATCATCTTCATAAAGTATCATGCTTGCTGGCGTAGGTGATCATGTTTTTCCATAACTTTCGATCTCCACAGTTATTTATCATTTCTGTTGTTGCCCGTTTTGCCAATCCATGCTCTTAAGCTGTCTGGTATCTTTTCTTTTTGCTTCACTCTATCTTTCATCCCTCAATTGTTCCAGTTGTCACAATAAATTCCACGTGTTACCTTCTCATTACATGGCCAAAACATGATGATTGTTTCTTCCTAATATTGCAAATAAGCTTTGTTAGTCCAACATCATTTATGAGAATAACTATTTCAAAATTTGATCATTTCCTTTTTTAGAAAAAAAAATAATTTAACCAGACATATTGCAACAATATGAGTGTTAGCGTCCCTCGTGATTATTTTTAATGTAGTATATCATAATAATGGAAAATATATGTTTTAGAACTGAGAAAACTCAGCAAAATGACTAGATTAAATCAACAAATATGTGTGGATAATGACAGAAAAAAAGGAAAGTATTTCATTTTATTTAAATATCTTTTAAAAATTGTCTTATATCACAATATTTAAACTATATGGGGCCATCGAACCACTTAAACAGACAGCCGACTTCATGAGAGAGTCTGGAATCCTATTCTGATTGAGTCTTGATCGCAGAGAGAGAGAGAGAGAGAGAGAGAGAGAGATCACAATACATTGTACATAAATATATGTATATATATATATATATATATATATATATATATATATATATATATATATATATATATAAATAAAGACTCATCATCAACGTGTGCCTTCTCCGCAACGAAGGTTGGCTACATTGGATCGCCATACTACTCTGTTTCTTGCTTTGGTGGTGCAGGCCGTCATAGATTGACTTTTCCATCTTTTGATGTTACTCGTCCATGTTAGTGTTGGTCTGCCTCTGCCTCTTTTACCTTGTATTTTCCCCTCCAATATTACTTTTATTAGGCTGTTGTGTCTTTTAACTTGCCCTAAACATTTCATTTGTCTTGACTTAATTGTGTTCAGCAGTTCTCTTTTTTATTTTCAGTTGTTTTAAAACTTTATCGTTTGTTATCTTTTGTTTCCATCCAATTCTACCTATACTTCTATAAATCCACATTTCAAAGGCTTCAATTTTCTGTTATGTTTTCTTGTCTAATGTCCATGTTTCTGCACCATACAGGAATATTGAGAAGACGTAACATTTTGCCATTCTTAGTTTCAGCCCTGCTGATATTTGTTTTGTTGTTAGTATATTTTTCATGGCTTTAACATTACTTTTTGCCATTCCTATTTTTTTGTTTATTTCAATTTTGCATTTTCCATCGTTGGTTATAGTATGTCCCAGGTAGTTGTAGCTCTGGACTGTCTCCAGATGTATTCCCTCAACTGTGATATGTAATTGTAGGTCTTGAGAATTTACTTTGTTTATGATCATAGTTTTAGTCTTTTTAATATTCATTTCTAGTCCATATTTGTTGCTTGTTATGTTTATCACATTAAGCAATTGTAGGTCTTTAGGATTTTCTGCTAGTAGAACAGTATCATCAGCATATTTTAGGTTATTGATTATCTTTCCATTAATCTAAAGACTAGTGGAACAATATTAAAACAGTAAATGAATTTAAATATTTGGAACAATGTTAACCTCAGATGGTAGATGTACAGTAGATGTGAGATGCAGAATAGTTCAGGCAAAAGCAGCTTCTCAAAATATGAGGATGATGAAAATACTGAGCATTCTATTTTTTGACAATAGATACAAGAAAAAGTGTTCTTAAATGTTATGTAGAGCCAGTAATATACGGATTTGAATCACGGACAATAGGACAACAGATAAGAAAATTACTGAAGGCTGTACAATTTGTTTTTACAGAAGAATGTTCAGATTACCATGGACAGCTAAGAAGAGTAATGGAAACTTTATAAAAATGGCCAAAGTAAAAAGAGAGCTAATTTTATTAATAAATAATCAACATTTTGTGGCCATGTAATGATAAAGGAACAGTTGGAATATATAGTAACAACTGGGAAAGTTGATGAACGAAAAGATAGAGGGATGTAAAGAGAAAAGATATCAGATAGCTAAAGAGAAATGCTTAGCATAAAGTCAAAAATGGAAATGATAAACAAATGTCGGGATCGAAAGTTGTGCAGAGACATGATCACCTACGCCAGCAGGTATGATACTTGATGTTTGTGATGATGATATGTATATAAATATAAATGTTACATATTTGAATGTTTTGGTTTTCTAGGATATTGATAAAAGTGTGACCTATGAAATGACAAGGGTAAGTTGTGTTAACCAGTATTGTGGTAATAGTTAATGCATTGCAATATGTATAAACTGAACTAACTGTGGATTAATCAAGAAAATACAAATTTCAAATGTACTAAATATTAAATTTGCTGATACGACCCGCTTTAACAGATGATGTAGTACGTGCCCTTTCGTACTACAGACTCACAGTCATGTTCCGGAATGGCCCTTTCGATATTCAGGAAGGATCTGTATTTCCAGAAATCTGATAAACAGCACCATCTGCCAACGTTATATCAGAATATATGTTGGTCAAACAGGCCGACACTTATGCGACGGATTTCGTGAACATTTGTATAACATCTAAGGTGATTATGGGAAGTATTTCTCCTCAAACTTCAGATATCTAGGTCACAATACCTCAATGACTTTTGGGTTACTTGCATCATCTTTTGTTCATCTGATACCCACATAACGGGTTGCGTAAAAAAATCGACTCATAGTCTGTTTTATTACTCTTCACCCGAGAGATTTAAACTCTTTTTTTTTACTCTCTCGTTAATCACTGATCTGCTCATCGTTTCTTTCCTATGAATTATACATATTCCTCCCTGTGAAATTGTTGTGCCCTCTCCTGCCCCCCTCCTCCTTTTGACATTCGTATCTTCTCTCTATCTCTTTTTTTCCCGTTCAAGTAAGAGATGACATATGAGACAGATGCTACAAGTTATCATCCCTTAGGATGAAAAGAGTGATAGAAGCATGTGCTGTAACGAGTGTTTCTAAACTAAAGTTACATGCACGTATTTCAGATTGCAGACGCTACAGAAGCGGTAAGTATAAATCGTGTACATGTTGTGCAGATAAGATTTCATGTTGGACACAAATAACGTCAACATGACATTGTGGTTATACAAGAAAACCGTAAACTGTAATTATATAAGTTAACGTACGGTACTTCTCATCATGAAATTGTAATTATATAAGATAACGTACGGTACTTCTCATCATGACACTGTGGTTATATAAGATAACGTACGGTACTTCTCATCATGACACTGTGGTTATATAAGATAACGTACGGTACTTCTCATCATGACACTGTGGTTATATAAGACAACGTACGGTACTTCTCATCATGACACTGTGGTTATATAAGATAACTCATGGTACTACTCATCATGACACTGTGTTTATATAATATAACGTACGGTACTTCTCATCATGAGACAGTGTTTATATAAGACAACGTACGGTACTTCTCATCATGACACTGTGGTTATATAAGATAACGTACGGTACTTCTGGGCATAACATTAAAGCCAAAAGAAGTAGAAATGTGCGACATGTGAATAACGGTGGTTTAAGTGACATAAATTAGTGATCATTTATTAAACATGGCCGTCGTATTACCGCTAAGGTGAAATACAAGCTTGGAAGCTATGACTATGTGCTCAATGTATTCCTGGTAGATGTGACAGGAAACGAGAATAGAATCAATGAAAATGTTGAGAGCTATCATTCAAATAAATGATATCTATTTTCGGAGACTCTTAGACCCTTTATTTGACAGACAGCGGCAATAGGTAGCTAGGAATGGAGATTTGCTTTCAGACAATGGCACTGCATCGAAGAAAACAAAATGTTCAACAAGAGAATGGTTAAAGGAATGTAACATTCCATGACGAAAATTGTTTTCTTTTCTCGGAAATAATATTTTTTTAATTATCACAATGTTACTTATCAGTCAACATTATCGGTAGTATCTGGGAAGCATATTTATAATTTAAAGAAATATATGATCCAACAAGCATCACTTTAAAACTTGATGGAATCCCAGCAAAACACATTTTCTGAAACATCCGATGACAGAGGAAGGCACGAATCCCTACGATGTGCTTTTTATCTGTATATCTCCTTACGGAGATCATCATCATCATCATCGCGTGCCTTCTCCGCAACGAAGGTTGGCTACCATGGATCGCCATTCTACTCTGTTTCTTGCTTTGATGATGCAGGCTGACATAGATTGACTTGTCCATCTTTTGATGTTACTCGTCCATGTTAGTCTTGGTCTGCCTGTGTCTCTTGTACCTTGTATTTTTCCTTCCAATATTACTTTTAGTAGGCTGTTGTGTCTTTTAACATGCCCCACAAATTTCATTTGACTTTGTCTTAATTGTATTTAGTAGTTCTCTTTTTATTTTAAGTTGTTTTAAAACTTTATTATTTGTTATCTTATGTTTCCATCCAATTCTACCTACTCTTCTATAAATCCACATTTCTACTTACGGAGATAACATAATGGATATGTTTATTTAACGTTAGTAACATGATTCCTTTTATTTTAGTCTCTTTTATATTTTCACCCCTACTTTAGTTAGACTCACGGGTGCACTCTTTCTCATGTCTGTTGTTCAGTTGTCCAAATGTGAAAGATTCACTGCTGTCATTACATATCTTCGTCTTTTTTTTTTTCGATCGCTGTCTGTTTCATAATTTCTACAAACATAGTAAGGTTTGTTTACACACGGAAGAGTTATTCAATACAAAACAGCGTAGCTGGTGGATATGAGTTGTATTATTGCCAATATAACGTAGAATACCTATATTTGTTACTTTCTTTCATAAAATCACGAGAATATGTAAAATCAATATATGACATTTATTAATGTAACTGGATAGAATGTAAATGTTCTGTTTAGAATAGCAGTTAACCATAATATATGTTAAATGTTTGAGCATATCCCTTACGGTGTAAAGAGGGGAGATTGCTTTTAGGGATGAAAACAGTAAAACAAATTGTTGGCATTGAAACGATGTCGTTCAACAGAGATAGAGAAATGAAACTTTGCCAAAATTGGTGAATATTTGTTAGATTTTACAAAATACACAGTAATTACCAAAGGTATATCATGAAGCAGGATACGAGAGAAAAAGAAAACACAAGATAATGTGATGAAAATTAAGAGTATCCTACAGCTTCCTCACCTGTCAATACCAAAACCTACCAAAAGGACCAAAAGTAAAACTGTAAAGGCTTAATAACCCACGGAACGTGTGGATATGAAGAGGAAAAAATTGACGAAAAATAAGAAAGCAATATGCTGAGTATAGTAACATTGTAACTAATCATATACGTTTTCTCAGATTGTCAGTTTTATAAATAAACCAGGGGGAGTGAGTATACTGATATATGGCACGAGCTGAGTTGTTGAATTATAATATTACTGTTTATGTATATTACAGTTTATTGATTGTTCTAATGTGTATCCAACAAAGGCATTGATTTGATATTTATATGGCACGGATGTTAACATGTGGATGTGGAACTTAGACACAATGCGATAACACATAAATTACATTTGTGCAAGCCAGGAAGTCATGGTATTCTAGAAGATTGTTAAGAACACCAACAACTGTCAACATGTAGCGATGAAGCTATAAAAGTTTGTAAAGATAAAATCGAGTTCTAATAGTGTGTAAATATAAAATCGAGTTCTAACAGTGTGTAAAGATACGATGATGTTCTAAATGTGTGTAAAGATACGATGGAGTTTTAATAGTGTGTAACGATAGTATCGAGTTCTAATAGTGTGTAAAGATTATATCGATTTTTAATAGTTTGTAAAGATAGTATCGAGTTCTAATAGTGTGTAAAGATAATATCGAGTTTTATAGTTTGTAAAGATAGTATCGAGTTCTAATAGTGTGTAAAGATAGTATCGAGTTATAATAGTGTGTAAAGATACTATCAAGTTTCTAATAGTGTGTAAAGGTACGATAATGTTCTAAATGTGTGTAAAGATATGATGGAGTTCTAATAGTGCGTAAATATATTATCGAGCTCTTGGTTATTTGGTTATGGAAGGCCCCGGTATCACTGCAAACGAATTAAAATCCATAATTTCTCAACCGCCCCTTCTAGTGGAATCATCCGAATTACTAACTCATCTCCCAAACAAAGAACGGTAGCTGTAGTCCCCATCATAGCAGTCTCAGCACACGCCAAAAGACATAAGGCGAAACCGCACAGAAAGTGAATACAGCCAACTGTTCCTTGTTATACGATATCATCATTCATCGTAAACAATTGGAATATCGGAACGTGATAAAAACGAATGAAACACACAGCTCACGGTGTGCACATAGCACTTAACTCAGTAGCTCCTGCAACAAGCCGGACTTGGAATATGAGGAAACTGCAACAAGAAACACTTTGCATACATAGCCTTCAATGGTTCCTGCCGCCTATCCAGCATATTGCCCGGAAGTTCACGTCCTCCTGAAAATGATGATCGTCATAGTATTTAAATGTATAGCGCTTGATGATGTTAGGACATCGTGTTTGACTCCAATTCCGAACATACAAAACACAGTTCGTCGTCAGATCATCCCCGTTCACACCAAACATCAGATCGCAAGATTAGCTCATGGTCGGTCTTTGGACACACGATGAGCCATTATGTTGACGTAGCACGCACAAAATTGCTGCGCCCATGGATTCCTGATTACTCTAGTGAATGCAGTCTACAACGAACGAAACATGGTGCAAATTCCCCAACAAGATAAAACTTCGGCTGACTTGACGGAGCCCACCACATTAATGCTTTGAAATTGTAAATAACTTGCGGCAAACAACTCCATCAACGGTCATTGAATAGCACTCAGTGTGACGTAAAACGCAGATCAACACTAGACGGTGGAAGGTCGAATTCACAACACTTGATTTGTCAAAACGGAGTATCGCCGTGAGTGCAACGCCAATTCATTGGCGTAGATATGATAAGTAGAACATCATTTCGACTTGAATGCAGAAAATGGCAACGGAAAGACGAAATTGATCAGATTCCAAAGCAAGATCTGCAGCGATCAAGAGAACGTGACTTAGTTCTACCATCAAGGAAACGGAATATCGAGTTCTAATAATGTGTAAAGATAATATCGAGTTCTAATAGTGTGCAAAGATAATATCGAGTTCTAATAATGTGTAAAGATAATATCGAGTTCTAATAGTGTGTAAAGATAATATCGAGTTCTAATAATGTGTAAAGATAATATCGAGTTCTAATAGTGTGTAAAAAACTATGACGTTCTAATAATGTGCAAATATAATATGGACTTATAATATCGTGTAAAGATACGATGGAATTCTATAGTGTGTAAAGATACGATGAAGTTCTTATAGTGTAAATATATGATGAAGTTCTAATAGTGTAACGATATAATGAAGTTCTAATAGTGTGTAAACATACAATGAAGTTCTAATAGTGAGTAAAGATACTATGAAGTTCTAATAGTGTGTAAAGATACAATGAAGTTCTAATAGTGTGTAACGTTACAATGGATTTCTTTTAAAATTGTGTAAAGATAATATGAAGTTCTAATAGTGTGTAAAGATAATATAAAGTTCTAATAGTGTGTAAAGATGCAATGAAGTTCTAATAGTGTGTAAACAGATACAATGACGTTCTAATAGTTTGTAAAGATAATATGAAGTTCTAATAGTGTGTAAAGATAATATGAAGTTCTAATAGTGTGTAAAGATACAATGAAGTTCTAATAGTGGGTAAGGATAATATGAAGTTCTAATAGTGTGTAAAGATACTATGAAGTTCTAATAGTGTGTAAAGATAATATGAAGTTATAATAGTGTGTAAAGATAATATGAAGATCTAATAGTGTGTAAAGATATAATGAAGTTCTAATAGTGTGTAAAGATAATATGAAGTTCTAATAGTGTAAAGATATAATGAAGTTCTAATAGTGTGTAAAGATAATATGAAGTTCTAATAGTGTAAAGATATAATGAAGTTCTAATAGTGTGTAAAGATAATATGAAGTTCTAATAGTGTAAAGATATAATGAAGTTCTAATAGTGTGTAAGGAAAAAATGGAATTGTAATAATGTGTAAAGATAAGGGGGAGAGTGTCGATAGCGTGCCGACACAGTTTATATTTCTTTGTTCTTGGCTGTGTGGAGAGAAGTAAACATCTGGAATAAGTTGTGGCAATAAGAAGAAATTATCGAGCGAGAAAGTCAAAAAACGCAAGCATTACAATTCAGTTAAGACAAAGATATAATAGTAAACAACATAAATGATGCATATTAGTGATCAGCACTAACTGCAGTAAAGTAGTTGAGAGGAGGGAGTGGTAGTGCAGGATCATATGTAATAATAGAGATATATAACATGTATACAACACTAGGGATATTGAAGGAATAGAAACAGGGAAATATTGTCACAAATACGATACAGAAATAAAAGCAATAAATTTGGAAAAAGAACAAACTGCTAAACAGTGATCTTAGCCTGCATAAGATCGGCTCACAAATGAAGGCAGACAAACACAAAGATGCATCGATTACACACATTCAGAAGAAAGGGTCAATCAAATCAATCAGAATATCACAAAAACCAAATCAAGACGCCTACCAGACTATGAAGAGATGGAAACGGGTTATAATTATACGCCTCAGAACATGACCCAATCGACACCATAGTCACATGTATGTGTGCATCCAAGATGGCGTTGTGTTTTCACTAATCCGTTGCCAACGACGCATAATTTCATTTCTATGAGCTTCTAAACGATGAAAATCCAACGATCACAGTGACCCCATATGCCGTATAGATAACTGAATTTAGTTGGCCAGTCTATAACGTGTGAACGGGTTCTAGGCCGTGCGACTGAGTGAGTGCACGTGAGTCAAGACCATCTACAGCATCGACGTTCATCGACCATATCATTCAAGACGACAATTAAGTATTCAGATGGGTGTGTAAGAAGACTAATCAACCAACACAGAATTGAAGTCATCAGTCGCTGGACGCTTCAAGACCTGAAGAGGAGGGGATCTGAGCATCTGTGGACATGTTCGGAGTGCAATGATGATTACCCGCTAAAATCAATAACAATAACTCAATAACAATAACTCAATGTATGCAGCATTAAAAATTGACACTTAAGCCATATGTGAGTAGACTTTCCAGACTACTGAACACATACTCCAAGACTGTATTGAATATAGCACACTCAAAAATAAAAATAAAAACGATTGGCCCTTGATACAAAACTACATTCAGTTTATATGGACATATTTGAAGAACTACAAAGCAATAACATTAATGCAAGAAATATAATTTCAAATATAGACAGTACTTCCGGCGAATGAAAGATAGATACACGAAACGACATAGCAGATATAGACAATACTATAGGCAAACGAAAGCTATATACCAAAAAGGACACTGCATATATAGACAATACTTTGAGCGAATGAAAAATAGATACACGAAACGACATTGTAGATATAGACAATACTTTAAACGAACGAAATATAAATGTATGTTAACAGTTTAACGGTAACGAAATATTCACAAACTGCTGTTCCCATAAACAAGCCATGTCTCGTTGCGAGTCGAGTCATTTGTTGCCGTAAAACTGAAACCTCAACTTTTTTTTTTCCTGAATTTTTTTTTTTGGAAAGTGAAAAAAGAAGGCCCTCCCTATCTATTTGAAACACAATGGCACTGTTAAGAGGTAGGTTGTGCCTCTAACTACATCAGCAGACGAAACAATCATATATTGTGAAATAAACACAATTGTATAAGTAAAAAAAAAAAAAAGAAAAGTGCCCCCGTCACGCCAAGTGGCGTATAGGGACTATGGTGTTAGTGACCATAAATTTTACAGACCATCGGCACATGATTTTTGGGGTAATGTTGTCGGTATTACGTCCGTGCTGCTTTACTTTCCCAGAAAAGAATCCGGTACCCATTAAAGGATGGGTGAACCCGGAAGCCGTCGGTTGGGATCGAAGCCTACCTTTTGTCCTTTGTAGTCCAGTTCACTAACCACTGAGCTATAACGGCTCCCATACAAATGTATACGGTAGCTAAACTGATAAAGAGACGAGACAAACCACGACGCTTTGTGCAAGCCTCATAAGGTAGAATACGCAACATTTTATAATAATCTACACAGAAATCCAAACACAAAGACTAAACACAGCAACAACATCTGAAAAATGGCGGAAAGAACGATGGCATTGATTTTGGTAGTCGTTGATTACATAGTAAATATCTAATTTGACAGGTTGGATTTAATTGAGAACAATGATACGTTTATTATGCTTACATTGTTCGTGTGTTGTACCTGATGAAGGCGGAAATGCCGTACTTTATTTCGTCTCTCAATTAGTTTAGCTGTTTATGCCATTTTATATTTATATTACACTGTTTTATGCAGCTTTTACGCGGCTTAGATACTTGATATAAGTGTATGGTTATCTCCAACCAGCATCCGTTGTTTGATGAACAGTGTATGATTCTCTCAGAGAATCGTGTCGAAAGCTTTGTTTTCTAAGATCTCATGTTTTCTATTTCAGATTGATATGTATTCATTACAAGTAAGTGATATCAACGATTAATATTGAATATGGCTCTTTTCCTCTTCTCAGACAGTTGGAGGATTCTGTCTATTTTTATGTTATAGGTTTGTTTTCGAACATCTCTCGTGGCTGATTCTACCAATGTTTGACAAACACGTTTGGCCAGAGAAAAATAAAACAAGACAGCACCACTGATCCACAGGATTTTTCATCTTTTTTTCATCAATTGTTTCTCTTCCATGATTTCCATAGTGCAGCCTCAAATGATGTTATGCTATGTTTTATTTACGCTCTCCATGATGTGCGATCTCTTGCGAGAAGTTCCCATTCCTATTCACAGATGGAAAAGTCATTCAGAGATGATTTACACATATCTTTTTATCGTAGTAAAGGTCTACTGATTTGCCTATGTCCATATATTAGCTCACCATATAGTATTGGCTTAGGAATGCGGTTTTCTACCATACGCTGGACGTGCCCCAGCCATCTTAACCGTCGGCTTCTGAGACTTGACCTGATTGGTAGGATCTTAGCTCTTTGCAGGACTTTTAGTTTGGTTAGTTTGCCCTGCCATTTGATGTGCATTATTATGCGGAGATATCGCATGTGGCCAAATGTGTATGTTTAACATTGGTACAATCATTATCTTTTTTTTTTCTATGATTCGAGTATGTTGTCTAGATTTTCAATCCATCTAAAAGTTTGCTAAGCATACAGGTCTGATATGCTAATAGTTTGGTCCTATGTGTTAGTTTCGTGTTGTTCCAGGCCCTTTCTGTGAGTTTGCAGAAAGTCGTACCTGCCTTACTAATTCGGCTCTTTATTTCATCATCTTAGAGAAATGGTTGACGTGATTGTAGATCCAAGTCTATCTATCTATCTATTGACCTTTCGAGCCGTAACCGGCCCATAGGTCGTAGACCAAGATACACCTTCTCCTATATGAATTTTTTGTTCTAGCAGTTTTCTTTTAAAGATATTTTATCAAATCTCGCCATCTGTCTCTGTTCTGTGCAAGCAGTTATATCTCATTGAGGGAGCCGATTCCTGCTGCTCTTGCCTCTCTCATCAATGTTCTTCTCAGTGTCTCCCTGGGTCTTCCTCTTTTTCTTTTACCTGTTGTTTCCCATATGAGGGCTTGCTTTGCTATTCGATTATTATCTCTTCTCATCACATGTCCAACGTATAAACATCGTCTTGTCTTTATTACTCATGATATTAGTGGTTGATTGGCGATTTCTCTAATTTCCTCGTTTGTTTTGAATTCGTTCCATTCTATACCAAGCATTTTCCTTAGTAATTTATTTTCGAATGCGTTCAACTTTGTTTCTCTATCTCTTGTTGTTTTCCAGCTTTCACACGCATACGTAAGGGTTGATAGTACATTTGATTTGATTTGAAAAGCCTACGTTTTGTGTTTGTGTTGATGAGTTTTGATTTCCACAACTTTTCAAGACTTCTGAAAGACATTGCTGCTTTAGCCATTCTGATTCTAATTTCTTTGCTCGTATCCCCTTCTCGATCAATGTGACTTCCAAGATAGATAAAGTGATCGATCTCTTCTACTGGTTTGTTTTCCATGTACGTGGGGGAAAAAAAACTGACATCTGACTCAAGTGGAAAATCTTCAAAATAATTAATGCAGGTTTCATGTATCTTTGACTTATAAGTACTGTTTCCAGAACATTAATAGACAGTGATAAGACATGCTTTGTCCAGGTTGTTGATCAGCGATTGTAGGGTGGCTTCACTATGAGCGACTACGGCTGCATCGTCAGCAAATAAAAGTTATTTAAGTAGGTTACGTTTGTTTTGGTTTTTGCTCTTAGTCGAAGTTGAATAGTGAGCCATCTGATCCTCTTCGGATATAAATGTCTCCTGAGCTGTTTCCGAAGGCGTGATATAGAAGGACAGGAACAAAGATGTTAAAAATAGTGGTAGGGGCGATTAATATCAAACATGTTAAACACACACATTAAAAGAACAGTTTGTGTGTTTAAATAAAAAAAAAATATTTTGAACCGTTCTATGATTGAACAGGTTTTAGCTTGAAGTTTGGGAGTTAAGACACAGTTGATTAATTTAATGTAGTTATATTATTTACATGTTAATTTACATTCATCATGACTGCAATGACATAACGTTGCGCTTTGTCATTGGTTTATGTAGCATTCAACCATCCAGCAATTTACCTGTTTTTGATTGACCAGATTGTGTCACACAAAGAAAGGAACGCGTTTGCGTTAACAATTTGAGTGTAAGGATAGAAATGTACAAAAGAATGATGTTGTTCTGAAAGGAATATTAACAGGTTAAATAAATATAGTTAGACGTATTAAACACACACATATGTTTCTGTATTAGGTCGCCAAAGTGATGAATGGAGTCCTCGGGGTAGGTAACACGAAGTTGCTGTTAATACAATATTTTTAAAAATTCCAAAATATAATTAATTACATTTCTTTTCTCACTTTTATTTCTACAAAAGTAAATGTTTTGTTATATATATATATATATATATATATTTGTGTGTATGTATATATACATATACATATGTGTGTGTGTGAGAGTGCGTGATGTACGTGTGTATTCGATGATTATTATACGGTGTTATTTTTCTGGCAAAAGGGAAACAAGCGTACATGGATGTGGTAGTCACAGGCAACATAATGATGATTCTCAAATCAAAGGCAAAAGTTAGACCAAAACTCATCCAATCAACGTTTTGTGTAAACTTACCTAGTGCTGTCATATAACATTTTGTTGGGTATTGTACGATACATAATTTTATAGCAGATTCTCCCAGTTCACCAATCTTAAACTCATGATAGTGGTGGTGTTTCAGTCTCTAATGCCCAGTACGTAGCCAATAAATAACACTGCTAATACACGCGATCAACAGCCATATTACGATGTATAAGCTTCTTCGCTTACTATTTTTCCACGTATCGTCATTGGATTAGTTCGCCGGTTTGAATATGATAATGGGAGCGCATTGAAGGATTATGTAACTGTAACGCCAACAGCAATGTTGGCCTCTAGTTATCTCTGCCTGTTGAATAATGCTAGCGATATGTTTTGTGTTTTAGGTTGCAGCGTTTATAAACCAAACATCATATACATGTTTTCCAGATCACGCATTTTGCACTCCGAGTAAGTAAAATAATTTTAAAATATCGTGGAAATTAATGGATATATATATCATCATCATCAAGTACCGGGCCTACTGGTGTAGGTGATCATGTCTCTCCACGACTTTCGATCTCGGCAGCTATTTATCATTTCTGTTGTTGACCTTCTGCCAAGCCATTCTCTTAAGCTGTCTGTTATTTTTTTCTCTTTGCTTACCTCTATCTCTTCGTCCCTCAATTTTTCCAGTTGTTGCAATATATTCAAGTTGTTCTCTTCTCATTACGTGGCCAAAAAAATGATGATTGTTTCTTCATAATATTGGAAATTAGCTGTCTTTTTGCTTTGACCTCTCCCAGAACATCTTCATTTCTCTTCTTAGCTGTCAATGGTAATCTCAACAATATTCTATAAAACCACATTTCTACAGACTCCAGTGATTGTTGTCTTATTGTCCATGATTCGGATCCATATGTTAAGACTGGCTCTACGTAACATTCAAAAACTCTTTTTCATGTTTCTATTGTCAAAAATGGATTACATAGTATCTTCCTCATTTTTAATGAATATATATATATATATATATATATATATATAGTAAATTAGTAATGAATATTAAAAGAAACGACTTGAAAATATGCCTACACGGTACGAGCTGTTTTTTCTTACAACATCTATATTAAGGAATATACACACAATCAACTTCTTAGTGTGTAGCTTCTTAGCTTCGTAAGGTGTAGCTTGTTAATGTGTAGCTTCTTAACGTGTTGCTTGTTAATGTGTAGATTCTTAATGTGTATCTTCTTAATGTGTGGCTTCTTAACGTGTGGCTTCTTAATGTGTAGATTCTTAATGTGTATCTTCTTAATGTGTGGCATCTTAACGTGTGGCTTCTTAATGTGTAGATTCTTAATGTGTATCTTCTTAATGTGTGGCTTCTTAACGTGTGGCTTCTTAATGTGTAGCTTCTTAATGTCTAGATTTATAATGCCTAGTTTCTTACTGTGTAGTTTCTTAATGTTTAGTTTCTTAAGGGGTAGTTTCTTAATGTGTGGCCTATTAATGTGCATCTTCTTAATGTGTATCTTCTTAATGTGTAGATTCTTAATGTGTATCTTCTTAATGTGTGGCTTCTTAATGTGTGACTTCTTAATGTGTATCTTCTTAATGTGTGGTTTCTTAATGTGTAGCTTCTTAATGTGTAGCTTCTTAATGTCTAGATTCCTAATGCCTAGTTTCTTAATGTGTAGTTTCTGAATGTTTAGTTTCTTAATGGGTTGTTTCTTAATGTGTAGATTATTAATGTGTATCGTCTTAATGTGTGGCTTCTTAATGTGTGGCTTGTTAATGCATATCATCTCAATGTGTGGTTTCTTAATGTGTAACTTCTTAATGTCTAGATTCATAATGCCTAGTTTCTTAATGTGTAGTTTCTTAATGTTTTGTTTCTTAATGGGTAGTTTCTTAATGTCTAGTTTCTTAATGTGTAGTTTCTTAATGTGTAGTTTCTTAATATCTACCTTCTTAATGTGTATTTTCTTATTGTGTAGCTTCGTAATGTGTAGCTTCTAAACGCGTTGATTCTTAATGTGTAGCTTCTTAATGTCAGATTTAAATTAAACATGTGAAGCGAAGAACAGAATTCCGATTTGCTTCTTTTCTATAATTCATTTCCCTGCATGCATTGTCTTTTAGAAATGTGTCATTTACTCATCTTAAATTTCATTGTTTAAGGATAGTGAGCATCAATGTTTGTCACCTTTTCTCTGCAGGAGATTACAATTCACGCTTCAAGTGGCAAGCTTGTAATATAGTGGTTCTTTTCTTCAATGATATGAATATATGTAACCGTTTGTTGACATATAACTCCGCAATCAATTAAAGTCTTATTCTTTGTAGTACGTAACTGGTATTCACTGCCCCTATTTATATTCAGTATAGAGTAACATCAAAACATGGATAAGTCAGCATACGACAACCTGTACCATCAAAGCAACAGACAGAACGGAACTGTACTCCATGGTAGCCAGTCTTCGATACGGAGATGGACAAATCAGCCTATTACAACCTGCACCATCAGAGCAAGAGACAGAACGGAATGGTGCTTCATGGTAGCCAGTCTTCAATACGGAGATGGACAAATCAGCCTATTACAACCTGCACCATCAGAGCAAGAGACAGAACGGAATGGTGCTTCATGGTAGCCAGTCTTCGATACGGAGATGGACAAATCAGCCTATTACAACCTGCACCATCAGAGCAAGAGACAGAACGGAACTGTACTCCATGGTAGCCAGTCTTCAATACGGAGATGGACAAATCAGCCTATGACAACCTGCACCAACAAAGTAACAGACATAACGGAACTGTGCTTCATGGTAGCAAGCCTTCAATACGGAGATGGACAAATCAGCCTATGACAACCTGCACCATCAGATCAAGAGACAGAGCGGAATGGTGCTTCATGGTAGCCAACATTCGATACGGAGACTGCACTAAATGAAAATGATCGAGGGAATATAGACAGCTTTGTTCAATTATCTGTAATATCTACCGCATGCCGTTCATCATGAAGCATGCTACTTCAAGAAAGTACACAGTTATCAAAGATAACCTTCTCTCTTTTTCCCTTCTGCTTGATTATGTTTAATCGAAGGTCACGGT
>JAVIAB010000101.1:60575091-60622591 GCA_032433765.1 Megaustenia siamemsis | reverse complement strand
GCACAGCCTGGGATTGACGAACTCCAGCATCCGCAGTGAAAGCCGCGAATGTCAAGAAAGCCATTACGACCCGTCACACCAAAGGTCAAAGGGCACCCTGCCAGCATCAACTCGTGGCGTTCCGTCAAATCAAATCACGTAATAACCCATTTCTATTCTGTTGTGTACTTATGGCGGACGTTATTCATATTGTTTTTTTTTCCTATTCTTTAGTTCTGATCATATCTCTCAGTCCGTTTCATGTCATTCGTCTACCACATTTCATTTGGTAGTGTTTCTTTTTTATTATTATTTTTCAGTTTAGGTTCCAGGTCTGGCATTGGTAGCACAGCATTAGATTGATGATTGTGTTGTAGATCCCTGTTTTGCCTTGAGACCCATTTCCTTGTTGGACTAAAGTGGTGATAGATGTCCTCTGATTTGACTAGCTTTGTTGTATCTGGAGTCGACTTCTGCTGCCTGTGAATTGTCATCTCATTATACTTCATAGATATGTAAATTCCTTCATTGATTTGAACTGCCTATCGTTATTCTGATGTTATGTTTCTCTTTTGCGATATTAATTGATTCGTTTTCGTTGACGTTTATTTTCATGATGTTGTGCGCGTCTGTGTTGTTAAATCTATTTAAATCTATTTAAATCTTTGTGTAGGTCTTTAATTGTCCTATACACTAGTCACCCATTTAATGTCTGAGTGTAGTCAGTCATTGTTGACAAAGCTACTACATCGCAATCGTATTACTTACACTGTGCGCGCCACTGAATGCTTTCATAATCTGGGAACAAAAATGAGATTTTAGTTTTTACATTTCAAAAGTCTAAAAACTTCGACTTATTCCGTGCTACGTCAATGATCTTTGCGCTACAAGAACGATAACATCATTGAGTGTCGTCTCCACATTGACTGTTGCCTACCATGGATCGTCATTCGGTTTTGTCTCTTACTTTAATAGCGCAGGGTGTCATAGTCTGACTTGTCCATCTTTTGCTCTTACTCGTTCATGTTAGTACTGGTCTGCCTCTGCCTGATTTACCTTGTATTTACCCTTCTAAGACTACTTTTAGTAGGCTGCTTTGTCTTTTAACAAGTTCCACACATCACATTTGTCTTGTTTACATCGTTTAGTAGTTCTCTTTTAACTTTTAGTTCTTTTAGGCTTACATCGATTGTTTCTTTTCTTCATTCCAATTTTTTTTATTCTCTTATAAATCCACATTTCAAAGGCTATAAATTATTGTTCTGTTTTCGTGTCTGATGTCCATATTTCTGCAACATACAGATATTATGAGAAGATATGACATTTTGCAATTCTTAGTTTTAGCCTTGGTTTTATTTGTTTTGATGTTAGTATATTTTTGTCATGGCATTAAATTACTTCTTGTCATTCCTATTCTTTTGTTTATTTCAGTTTAACATTTTCCATCGTTGGATATAGTATGTAAAAGGTAGTTGTAGGCGTGAACTATCTCCAGGTCTGTTCATTCAATGTTGATATCCACGTATAGGTATTTTAGTATGATCTTTGTTTAAGATCATAGCTTTAGTCTTTTTGATATCATCATCATCCTTTACCGGGCCTGCTGGCGTAGGTGATCATGTCTCTCCACAACTTTCGATCTCGACAGTTATTTATCATTTCTGTTGTCGACCTTCTGCCAAGCCATTCTTTTAAGCTGTCTGGTATTTTTTTCTCTTCATCCCTCAATGTTTCCAGTTGTTACAATACATTCCAGTTGTTCTCTTCTCATTACATGGCCAACAAATGATGGTTATTTCTTCCTAATATTGGAAATTAGCTCTCTTTTTGCTTTGACCTCTTTCAGAACATTTTCATTACTCTACATAACTGTCCTTGGTATTCTCAATATACTTTTGTAAAACCACGTTTCCACATACTCCAGTGATGTTCTTGTCTGTTGTCCTATTTTCATGATTCACATCCATATGTTAAGACTGGCTCTACATAACATTTAAGAACTTTCTTTCTTGTTTCTATTATCAAAAATGGATCGCGTAGTATCTTCCTCATTTTTTGGAAAGCTGCTTTTGCCTGAGTCATCCTGCATCTCATCTATTGTGTACATCTTGCATCTGAGGTTAACAAAGTTCCCAAATACTTAAATCCATTTACCTGTTCTAATATTGTCGCACTTGTCTTTATTTTGCACTGAGGTGATGTCTTTTTCTTTGTTGTTACAAACTTTTTATTTTAAATTACTTTTGTCTTTTTGCTATTAATGCTGAACCCTTTATTTGTTGACCAATATAACAACAAGAGATCGCAAACTTTATCTCAGCTCAACGCCGAAAGGCAAATGAGGGAAGGAAAAAGAAGTAGAGGAACCATTGTTAATCAGTGTTAATAATTAACTGCTGTAGTGAGGCCAGTGCATAAACTTGACGTTCCTTTCTAAACATGTTTTGTTTCCAGCACGTTAAATTGGAATCATATTTTTGTCTGCAGATAAACCCGCCTGGCGTAGTGTTTACCACAATTTAAAATGTAACAACTGTCAAATATAAATGAATGCTAACGTCTGTCTTGTGCTCTAAACGTCAAATCGATTAAGTAAATTATGAACACTTGGTACAAATAATAATAAATAAGTATGATTATATAGGGAACTTCCGATGCGATAATAGGAAATAATAAAACAAAGAAGTATGTGTTAGCACTCGGAAAAATTGACAGACAAATTATCAGCCCTACTGGGAGATACATGCATTAATAGGAAAGTACAAATATACAATTTATTTCCGGTCTGTGATTGTTACCCTATGCTATAGTCATTGAGAACGCCTTCGTGTAAGATACTGCACACAATAGCTAATTTTTTTTAGCTGCGTGGCAGTGTGCCAAGCGTTCGGCTTCTCGTGGCAGGGCGCGGTGCCAGGGAGTAGGGGTTCGATCCCGCTTCGGACCATATATTGGTCTTCGTTTTTTTTTCTATTGTTGTTTGTCTGTCAATTTTTCCGAGTGCTAACACATGCTTCTTTGTTCTATTTTCCCTATGAACATTTGCTTCGACTTAAAATTGTAATAGGAAATTATCTAGAACTATTGGTGATCGTTTTATTGTGCAGTGAACAAATTTACGTCAAAATAAGAGAAGTTATTGTTTCAGGAAACGTTATCAATTCTACAATAACAAGTAGAATAGTTGAGGCCACAACAGCATTTAAGAAAATGAAAACTTTACTATGCAGCAAAAATTGGCCAATAGAAGAAAGGAAGAGAGTTCATCGGTGCTATATAAAACCAATTCTGACCTATGGAATCGAATCATGGACAGTAAACAAACAAAAAGACGATAGGATGGACATAGAGATATGGGATTTATCAGAAGAATGTTAAAAGTTCCATGGACAGCAAAATAAAGCAACTAGGGAATTCTCAAAGAGACCACCACAGAAAGGGATCTCATAAGAAATATCAGAAAAAAACAATCAATATTTTCGGGCACATCATGAGAAGAGAAAAGTTGGAATACTTGGTTTCAATTGGAAAGAAATAGGGAAAGAGCGATTGCGGACGACAAAGAGATAAAATACTGGATAGCTCAGTGTTATGGCATGGAAAACAGTCAACAACATAATTTATATGACGCACGGTGGATAGAAGATTGTGGAAGGACATGATCGCCAATATCAACCAGCATTATGATGAATAAATGCTAAGGGGTAAATCTATTTTATCTATCTATCTATTGACCTTTCGAGCCGTAGCCGGCCCATAGGGCGTAGACCAAGATACTCCTTCTCTTATCTGCATTTTTGTTCTAGCAGTTTTCAATTCTTTTAAATATATTTTATCAAATCTCGCCATTTGTCTCTGTTCTGTGCAAGCAGCTCTATCTCATTGAAGGAGCCGATTCCTGCTGCTCTTGCTACTCTCATCAATATTCTTCACATTGTCTCTCTGGGTCTTCCACTTTTCCTCGTACCTGTTGTTTTCCACATGAGGGCTTGCTTTGCTATTCGGTTATTATCTCTTCTCATCACATGTCCAACGTATGACCATCGTCTTTTCTTGATTACTGAAGATGTTAGTGGTTGATTGGCGATTTCTCTAATTTCCTCGTTTGTTTTGAATTCGTTCCACGCTATACCAAGTATTTTCTTTAGACATTTATTTTCGAATTTTCAACTTTGTTTCTATGTCTCTTTTTGTTTTCCAGCTTTCACGAGCATACGTAAGAGTTCATAGTACATTTGATTTGAATAGTCTAAGTTTTGTGTTTGTGCTAATGAGTTTTGATTTCCACAACTTTTCAAGGCTTCTGAAAGACATTGCTGCTTTAGCTATTCTGATTCTAATTTCTTTGCTTGTTTCCCCTTCTCGATAAATATGACTTCCAGGATATATAAAGTTATAGATCTCTTCCACTGGTTTGTTTTCCATGCATATTTTGTCGTCTGTTAGAATTAAGCTTTTCATGACTTTAGTCTTTTCATGTTCGATCTCAAGCCCAATTTTGCTGGCTATTGATGATAGTTCATTTGTGTTTTCCTGCATCGTTTTTATATGACTGCTGATGCGAACTAACAACGTTCTATACAACGGGACAAAAAATCTACAAAGAAAATGACTAACGTGTTGGGGCGTATATCATCTACTCCTGATAAATGAGACTCGCCATCAGCCCATGATTTATTATTTTGTTTTAACAAGTTCACACAGAACCCAGAGAAGGGATTGTTTCAGAAAGTGTAAGAAATGGTGCTCTTGGTATTCTTAAACAACAATTGATAACTATCTGTAGACAAAATGGCAATAGTGCCTTCACAGATGGTTGCTGTTCTTCAAAAATGAATATCTCATCATTTATTTTGTTATTTAAATTGTTAACAATACACTTTTACATCATCGTTAACCTAGTGACAAATTTTCACTTCCAAAGAATCTATTCTTTTTTTATATATGTCTTTAGGTGTATTCTGTATCGGCTATGATTGGGATAGCAGATGCCGTTCTTTGTTTGGATCCTTCAAGAGCGAGTCATAATTCTATTCGATATTTCTATACTAACTAGAAAATATACGTTATACATCCAAGAGTTCATGAACTTCTGTAAGAGACATATATATTTTACGTGGATTGTTTAAATAAACAACATGTCTTAATCATTCGACTTACATCCCATGACAATTCGTAAACCTGATAATTTATATAAAAGTAAAAAGTAAAGTACCCCCGTCACGCCACGTGGCGTATAGGGAATATGGTGTTAGTGACAATAAATTTTACAGACCTTCGGCACATGATATTTGGGGTAAGGTGGTCGGTATTACGTCCGTGCCGCTTTACTTTCCTAGAAAAAATGCCGGTACCTATTAAATAATGGGTGAACCGGAAAGCGTCGGGTGGGATCGAACCCTACCTCTTGCCCTTTGTAGTCTAGTTCACTAACCACTGAGCTATCGCGGCTCCTGTCAATTTATATACAATATGTTAAATAACAAATTGATGTTATTTAATCCGATACATTATTTCTTCTTGTTGTTCTTCTGGCTTTTTCTTCTTGTTCGTCATTTCTTAGCATGCTTTGGGGGGGGGGGGGGGGGCGCACACTAACAGATTGTGTCATTCTTCTCCATTTCTCTCTAACATTTGTTATTCTTAAGGACTCTGGCAAGTCGAGGTTTGTTTTGTGATAACGTCTTCTCATTTCTTTCTCTCTGTATCTCTCCTTCTTGCTCCTTTCACAGTTTCTTATAGAATGGTTTCTGCTAGGTCAGACGATCGAGATTTGTGGCCAGACTATTTTATTTTGCGTTTATTCACAATTGTCAAATGATCATTAAGGACTTCCATTGTTTACTGTATCCTTAAACAAAGTAATTTTCATTTGCGAAACAATCAAAGTTCCTCAGTAACTTAAGAAGATAACACATCACCTCCATAGCCTGTATTTTCTTATGTAATTGTGAGCTAAAGGTCCATGTTTTGCGAAATATAGAAAAGCTAATATTACAAAATAATAGTAAAATAAAGCAAAGAATAAGTGTCTAAGTCTCAATAGTAAGAAAACAGATGTAATTGTAATATCGAAAGTTATTTTCATCACCATCATGCTGCATACAAGTAAGCAGGACAAATCTTAAACAGGTGCAACGTCTCAAATACTTGGACACAATAATAACATCTAATGGAACGTACACCACAAGAATATAAAAAATCGAATAGCTCAGGTTTAAAATAACATTTCATCAAATGAAAAACGTCTTATGCAATAAATATATGTCAATATAAATGAGAAAGAAGTTCATTAGTGCTATATAGAGCAAATTCTGACCTATAGAAGCGAATCATTGACAGTAAACCAACAAATGAAAAGACGATTAGAGGACACAGAGATGGGATTTCTGAAAAGAATGTTGAAAGTTCACTGGACAACTATTAAGGCCAACAAGAAAATTATCAACGAGGCCAACACAAAAAAGCAGCTCCTAAAAATATAAGACAGAAACAATCAACATTTTCGAGTACATCATGAGAAGAGAAAAGTTGGAGTACTTAGTTACAACTGGCAAATTACAGGGACAGAGAGATTGCGAACGACATAGAGAACGACAAAAAATGGAATATAGTGGATAGCTTGGTGTCATGGCATGGAAGTCAACAACAGAATTGAAACGAGGAAATGTAGATAGAATATTGTGGAAAAAACATGATCGCCTACGCCAACCGGTATGGCACATGATAATGATGATGATGATGATGATGATGATGAATGTCTTCTCATCTCTTTCTCTATGTATCTCTCCTTCTTGCTCCTTTCACAGTTTCTTATAGAATGGTTTCTGCTAGGTCAGATGATCGAGATTTGTGTCAAAACTATATTATTTTGCGTTTATTCACAATTGTCAAATGATCATTAAGGGCTTCGATCGTTTACTGTATACATAGACAAACTATTTTTCATTTGCGAAACAGTCAAAGTTCCTCAGTACCTTAAGATAATACATCATCTCCGTAGCCTGTATTTTCCTCTGTAGCTATGAGCTATAGTTCCATGTTTTGCGAAGTATAGAAAAGCTAATATTTCAAAATAATGGTAAAATAAAGCAAAAAAAAAAAAAAATGTCTAAGTCTGAATAGTCAGAGAACAAAAGTAATGGTAATGTCGAGGAAATAATTATCACCATCATGCTGCTTAAAATTAAACGTGACAAATCTTAAACAAGTGCAACGCGTCAAATACTTGGACACATTAATATAATGATATGGAAGAAACACCACCGAAATAAAATGCAGAATAGCTCAAGCCAGCTAGCATTTCATAAAATTAAAAACGTAATATGCAATACATATGTGTCAATAGAAATGAGAAAGAGATTGCATTAGCCCTAAATAGAGCAAATTTTGACCTATGGAAGCGAACTATGGACAGTAAACAAACACATGAGAAGACGATTAGAGGCCACAGAGATGGGATTTCTCAGAAGAATGTTGGAAGTTCCCTGGACAGCTAATAAAGTCAACAAGGAAAACAGAAACAATCAACATTTTTTAGCACATCAAGAGAAGACAAAGTTTGAGTACTTAGTTACAACTGACAAAATACAGGAACATTGAACGTTGATAAAAGATTGTGGAAGGACATGATCGCCTACGTCAACCAGTATGGCACATGATGATGATGAATATTACAACCATACACATGTACATCTAGATGAGTTACTGAGTTTTTGATTTATTTGCGGGTCATCAAAGTATTAAATCGCTGGGAGTGTCCAGAAGAGACAAGCAGAAATGATGTCTGAAGAGAGAGAGAGAGAGAGATACTGGCCATGGAATCAATTCTAAACTACTTACAGAGACACAACATGAATTGGTTGGCTCGTCTAGGAAAATGTAAATGAATTATATACCTTATATAACATATATACCGGAAGATGGACACAGATCCAGTTGTAGAATCAGTATACGACGGGCTCATAACATCAATGTTACGCTACAACATAAAGTGAGAATGATTGAGGGTGCCAGGAGGGCGCGAACTTGAACGGTGTAACTCCATTGACACATTAACGGGTTTAAGAGAAAGTGAAAATGAAGAAAGCAAAGTTTGCATATTATCTTTAATGTATAGACAGGAATGCACTGTTTAATATGCGACTAGTGTATGTAGTGTAAATCTGCAGTGTGCAATGCCTGCATAATTAGTATCCTCCTGTCCTCCCAGCGAATCTTGGACAACCTTTGTAAAGCAGGAGAGGAGGCTAAATGCATTCCATATGCGATGTCTACGCCGTATTCTTGGTATCACCTGGAAGGATAAAGTGACAAACGTGGAGGTCCTGACTCGCACAGACCTACCGAATATCTACACGCTGCTCAACAACGTAGGTTACGCTGGCTTGGCCATGTACACCGTATGAAAGATGGCCGTGTACCAAAAGATATACTCTACGGACAACTGGCATATGGTAAAAGAACTAGGGGGCGCCCAAATCTTCGATTTGTAGATGTGTGTAAACGTGACATGAAGACTCTGAACATAAACCCTGCAGCATGGGAAGACATAGCTGCAGACCGCAATATCTGGATACACACTCTAAAGGTTCACCTTAAAGAAGAAGCAGACAGATTCATAGAGAAAGAGAATACACGGCGAAAGAAAAGAAAGGGAAAAATAACATTTCTAGGGGCGCTGAAAAATCCATAGTAAACTATGACTGACGGATGCTACTACTACCAGTGTATGTAATGTGCCATGTTTGTTCTGAATTCTCAAGTCAAACATACGATCGAATTTTTTTATTTGCTACGTCTCTTGTTAACATTTGTTTTGTCATGTTCACTGGTTGTTGAATGATATGTCATTTCTAACGCGATTACAATTAATAGCTTTTTTTATTTTGTTATGTGTCGATGTTCTGGTAAGCTACATTTTATCGCACTTTAGCAACAGTGACTTTAATTCTATCTATGTATCTCGACTAAGAGCCAGTCTTAACATACGGATGTGAATCGTGGACAAAAGGACAACAGACAAGAAAATCACTGGAGTCTGTAGAAATGTGGTTTTACAGAAGAATGTTGAGAATACAATGGACAGCTAAGAAGAGTAATGAAAAGGTTTTGAGAAAGATCAAAGCAAAAAGAGAGCTAATTTGCAATGTTAGGAAGAGACAAACATCATTTTTTGGCCATGTAATGAGAAGAGAACAACTTGAATATATTGTAACAACAGGAAAAATTGAGGGACGAAGAGATAGGGGGAAGCAAAGAGAAAATATAACAGACAGCTTAAGAGAATGGCTTGGCAGAAGGTCAACAACAGAAATGATAAATAGCTGCCGAGATTGAATGTTGTGGAGAGACATGATCACCTACGCCACTAGGCCCGGTACTTGATGATGATGATGATGTATCTCGACTTTTCGAGCCGTAGCCGGCCCATATGGCAGAAACCCAGATACTCTTTCTCTTATCTAAATGTGTATTCTAACAGTTTTAATATGTTATCAAATATCACCACTTGTCTCTGATTGTGCAAACAACTCCATCTCGAGTCTAATTAGAGTATATTAATTGTTGTGATGCTTGTATGCAATGCTTTATTAATTTTACAATGCATTTAGTTAGTTTCCTATTGTTGCTTTCAGTGCTTGGTTATCTGACGGAAGTAATATTTGAGTTATCCTTGTTTTTATTCATAGTCTAAGTGGTCTATGTTAGTGACAGTTTATATGAGTTTTTTTCTTTTACAGTTTTAAATTAATGGAGTAAGTGATTGTACAACGTTTAACGTAATTAACTGTAATTGTATCTGCTGATACAATTACATGATGCTTATTTCAGTTAAGTGATTTATACCTTTAACTCATACCACTGTTAGGTAAGTGATTTTACACCTTTATCTCATGTCACTGTTAGTTAAGAGATGTTATACTTTTAACTTATACCACTGTTAGTAATGTGATATCGTACCATTAACCGATGTCACATATCGTTAAATGAGTTTGCACGACTGACTGATGTCATCGTTTGTTAAGTGATTTCGTACCACTGGCTGATATCATGGCTTGTTAAGTGAGTTAGTACCACTGACTGATAGTATGGCTTATTAATTGAGTTTTTACCACTGACTGGTGTCATGGCGTGTCAATTGGGCTAGTACCAGTGACTGATGTCATGGCTTGTTAAGTGATTTCATATAAAAAAGAATCACTTCTTATTCGTTTTTCTTTCTTTAACAGAACAGAGGATGTCGGTTCATTTTTCTCACGCTGTATGACAGCAATGAAATAACATCTTTTCAAACACTATATCAATTGTAACTTACCTTTTTTGCACTGTTTGATAAATCCTTATGCGTAGGTTTAAAAAGAAATACTAAATTACAGTTTACATTACAACTATTAGCCGTGTCTAATTCCCAATAGACCACTTGTATACGTTCTATCAATTTATTCAATGTATTCAAATCATGTTACAATTGCTAACTTCGTAGCTTATGAATGTGCATAAACTAAAGAAATCGTAATCTTATTGTTCCTGATGTGATTTCCTTACAACTTGGTGTATCAAGCTTTATTAGTGGGGATTACGAGTATGTATTCATTATGTAACATTCATCAGAGACGAAAGAGCAGCAGGAATCGGCTCCCTCAATGAGATAGAGTTGTTTGCACAGAACAGAGACAATGACGACATTTGATACACTATCTTTTAAAGGATTGAAAACTGCTAGAATTAAATTTTAGATAAGAGAAAGAGTATATGGGTCTATGCCACATGGAATGGCAACGGCTCGAAAGGTCAATAGATAAATATAATCATTATCTTTATTGCAATGGATAATATGAATACTAAAGTAGAAAAAGGTAGATATAAGACATTTAGATAAAATTATATTTATTTAAAAAATAATTAAAGAGAAAAATTATTAGTAAATTTGTGTGAAGAAAACAGGATGATAATGTATAACACTTTGAGCAAGAGAAAAGAATCTATACACATGGAAAAGTCCTGAGAAAAGAAGATGAATCAAACAGGCTACATAATGATTAAATATAAATTATGTAATTCAAGAAAGCAAAACCCGATCCATGAGCAGATCACAATCATGCAAGGATTAAAATGAAAATCAAACAAAAAAGAAACAAACAACAGGGTGACGTCATGGAACGCACCAAAATGGCAGCTTATTTATATTCGAGCTATGGACTAAGCAATGTTTACTCTGAACACCACGATATATATTATTGCAGCGAGTTGGCAGATTTTTGAAAATGTATTCAAGGGTTTGAACATAAATGTGTGTTCACAGTTCGTTAGCCTTCGCTGTAGATAAAGTCGTTAATTTGATGGCTTCGTGTGACCTTGGTCGCTAAGGACCTAACTTGTGCAAACGGATGGCATTGGCAAGGATCATTTTGAATCTATGAAGTGGACTCATTTTGTGTTTAACTCAAAAGCATATGTGCTTTTTAACCAAAGACCTTTTTTTGGGGGACTCAATGAAGATATCCCCGATGGAAGAATAAATTGTACTATTAATCCCATAAATGATTCGCTTCCAGAGGTTTATGATGTAAACAAAGCAGTTTTTCCATTGCAAGTGAAAAATGTCCACACCTATAATTGGTCAGGATTGTGTAGCAGCAGCAGCTTTATAGCGAACACAGAAAACATCACAGGATTGTGCTGTTCTGAAACAGCTATGTCATGTTACCCTGGAATTGCCTTTAATGGGATTACTGTGACCACAAACCACTCTCCATGTGTGTGCCACATATTTACACCCCAGAAAGAAACACTGAATATAACAACATCATGTGCCGTCTGTTATATTAATGACCACAGACCAGGAGCCTCCAGCATGATTGATACAACTGTTGCACCAAGCACTTCATCAGCAGAGCCATATCTATGGAATTTTAATCTGACATTGTTCTTGAATGATGTCCAAGCTAATGAGACATCAGAATCGTGTGGCAGCAGCTACAAGAAGGGAGTGGAGAACATCATGAATTTCTGCTGCTATAAAGGAGACTTGCCTTGCTATCACAGAATTGCCTTAAATGGGATCACTGTAGTTGAAAACTTCTCCTCTTGTGTAAACTACACATTCACATCTGAGAGTGAATCATTGAAGGTCACAAAATCATATTCTCTCTGTGGTTTTACTAACTACAGGTCATGTGACTTCTATTGGATTGGAAATGATAACTTACCACCACTGTGTGTCTATATGTTTGGAATTGGAGTCATCAATGATGGCCTAACATCATCAAGTGCTACGACGATCATCATTTTCGGGAGGACGTGAACTCCCATGGTATATGGTGGATAGGCGGCAGGAACCATTGAAGGCTATGTCTGAAAAGTGTTTCTTGTTGCAGTTTCCTCATATTCCAAGTCCGGCTTGTTGCAGGAGCTACTGAGTTAAGTGCTCTGTGCACACCGTGAGCTGTGTGTCTCATCCGTTTTGATCCTGCTTCAATATCCCGCTTGTTTACGATGAATGATGATATCGTATGACGGGGAACTGTTGGCTGTGTTCACTTTCTGCGCGGTTTCCCTTATGTCTTTTGGCGTGTGCTGAGACTGCTACGATGGGGACTACAGTTACCTTTCTTTGTTTGGGAGATGAGTTAGTAATTCGGATGATTCCACTGGCACGGGCGGTTGAGCAATTATGGATTTTAATTCGTTTGCTGTGATGCCGAGGCCTTCCATAACCAATAACCAATAATAAACAACATACTAATTTGTTAACTAGTTTCCACTAAGTATAACAGCTTATAATAAATAAGAAGTTAAAGATAATTATATAATCCTAGTAAAGAACACATTTCAGAAGCTGCTAGAAGAAGGGATTTGTCAATACAGAAGAGAAAATCCTTATGAAAAGTTACAATCAAAATGTAATGCATAAAGAAATGCATACAAGAAACTTGTGACATCTTATCCACACAAAACAATGGATAACTGACCTCATCTTGGACAACATGGAAGAAAGAAGCCAAGCAAAGAACACTACACAATGCAACAAAATAGATAATGAAATACGCACAATGTGCAAAAAAGATTAAAGAAAGATAGCTCAGGCAATGATGTCCATAAATCAAAGAAATGGAAAATAGAGATGTAAAAGGGAAGCACACATAAATAAAGATAACAACACTACAGACAAAACTATATGGGCCACTGCAAGAATTACAAAAGACAGTAAAATTTATACACGAAACGACATTGCAGATATAGACAATACTTCAGGCGAACGAAAGATAGAAATAAAGATAACGATTAGTAACAATAAATAAAAATATCACAGACATTCATTGCAAATAAAAAAAGGAAATAAGCTAATGACAATAATGATATTATCAAAAGATGACATAAATATATGAAAACAGTTATTTGATGACCAAAGGGAAAATAAACCAATTATAAAATATATATCAGGCTATAAAATATTAAAGTCTAAAGTGGAAAAAGGAGCTATACAAATAATAAAAAAGGGAAACGCTGCAGGACATCACAACAAACAGATAGAAATGATAAATGCATTAGAAGATGGTGGCATTGAAGTGATCACATACACATGCAACGACTTATACTATCATCAACATCATCAAGTACCGGACCTACTGGCGTAGGTGATCATGTCTCTCCACAACTTTCGATCTCGACAGTTCTTTATCATTTCTGTTGTTGACTTTCTGCCAAGCCATTCTCTTAAGCGGTCTGGTATTTGCTCTCTATTTGCTTCCCTCTATCTCTTCTTCCCTCAATTTTTCCAGTTGTTACAATATATTCCAGTTGTTCTCTTCTAATTTCATGGCCAAAAAATGATGATTGTTTCTCCTAATATTGGAAATTTGCTCTCTTTTTGCTTTGGCATCTTTCAGAACATTTTCATTGCTCTTCTTAGCTGTCAATGGTATTTTGAACAATCTTATGTAAAACCACATTTCTACTGACTCCAGTGATTTTCTTGTGTGTTGTGTTATTGTCCATGATTCCCATCCTTATGTTAAGACTGGGTCTACATAACATATAAGAACTCTTTTTCTGTTTCTATTGTCAAAAATTGATTGCATAGTATCTTCATCATTTTTTTTTAAAGCTGCTTTTGCCTGAGCCATTCTGCATCTCACCTCTTTTGTACATCTTCCGTCTGAGGTTAACAAAGTTCCCAAATATTTAAAATCATTTGCCTGTTTTAATATTGTTCCACATGTCTTTATTCTGCTCTGAGGTGATACCATAACTTCTGTCGTTTTGCTATTAAGGCTGAGTCCTTTATTTTTGCTTTCTTTCACTATAATGTCCACCATTTCTTGTAAAACATTTTCACTCCTAGTGATTAATACTGTATCATCAGCATACCTTAGATTATTTATATTATGACCTCCAATTGTTATTCCAGGCATGCCCCTTATCGATCTTAAAATAATCTCACTATAAATTAAACAAATCTGGTGACATCACACAACCTTGTCTAGCACCCTGTTTTATTTGTTGAAACATTCCCAATGGGTTTACAGTTCTTATGGCCGCTGTTTGTTGCCAGTACATGTTATTTATTATTCTTAAATCTTTGCTGTGTACATGTATGCTTTCTAAATTTGTTATTATTTCTTGTGTTTTACTTTGTCAAATTCTTTGATATAATCTATGAAACATAGGTATACATGTGTTTTCACCTCTATGGCTCTTTCTACTAAAGATCGTATGATATATATGACATTGCTTGTTCCTTTACCTCCAACAAAACCATATTGTCCATCGCTAATTTCTGGACATATTTTGTTTCGCACTCTTCACATGATGATTCTTAGTAATATCTTAGTCATATGACTCATAAGGCTTATTGTGCGATGATCATCGCATTCAATCGCACCATATTTCTTTGGTAAGGCTATGAATATTGATTTGAGCAGGTCGTCTGGTATATATCCGCTGTTGTAGATATTCAATATTTTTGTTATTATTTCTATTCCAAAATCACCCATCAAACTATTAAAAAATGGTAAAGCCACTGGACCTGATGAAATTCCTTCGGAAGCCATCAAAGCAGATATTAACACCTCTACCAAAACGCCACATATTCTATTAGATACAATTTGAGAGATGGAAGAAATACATAAAGACTGGAAAGAAGTTTATATGATCAAACTACCAAAAAAAGGAAGTTTACAGGAGTGCACAAATATTATGGGAATTATGCTACTATCAGTGCCAGGAAAAAGTATTAAGCATAATCATTCTGGAGAGACTAAAAGAGGCCACAAAGAAACATTTGAGAGATGAACAAGCAGGTTTTAGGAAGAACAGATCATGTGCTGATCAAATAACGACTCTACGTATAATAGTTGAACAAAGTTTAGAACTAAAATCCCCACTTTATATTGGATTCATAGATTATGAATCTTTCTCCCCCTTTCCTACTTTTGCGTTAAAATCCCCTAGAACTATGGTGTTTTCATGTGGTTTGCATTCATGAAGTGCCTCATTTAACATGTAAAATGTATCAATTGTTTCCTCTATACTGTCTACTGTTGGTGCATAAACTTGTATAAGATTTATGTCTATTGGCTATCCATTCAATTTCACTGAAAGGACTCTGTCAGATATTGGGTAAAAGCCTTTCGCTGTTCTTGCCCTTTCTGCGTCCAAGATGATACCTACTCCTCTTTGGTGTTCATACCTCCAGAATAGATTATTTTATGTTTATCAGAATACATCTCGCCTGATCCGGTGTATCTCATTTCACAAAGTCCCAGTAATTGCAAACCCATTCTTTTCATTTCTTGTATGATGTTTTCCATTTTCCCCTTCTGCATGAGTGTTCTCACATTCAAAGTACCTATTTTTAGAGCTTGTTTTATCTTTATTTTGCTTACAGTAGCTTGATGACGATCGGGTATCACCCGTAGCACATGATGTTCCCTACCCAAGGAGGATTTTTCATTGGAATCCCCCTTAATGTTGTTGTCGTGATTTGTATTGCTGTGGCGATTCATGATTGTACAAAGAAGTTACGACGGTGGTTTTCTGTTGCCTTCCGTCGGTTTGTTTACGATTGGCTCCGCTAGCCTTTGACTAAAAAGTCCCACCCACAAGGCAGTGGGGTTGTTTTATTTCTGGGTACCCTCCCTTAGCTTTTTACTCTCCCAAGCTTACCTGCAAGGCAGCAGGGCAGCCGCAGGTTGTACTGTTTACTGCATACAGTAGCAGGTAAAATTACCTGACCTGACTGTAATTTATAACATATAGGATACATATTAAACTAAAATGAACTAAAAAAAAAAACACATAAACTTTCATTGCGTTGCCTAAAGAGAATGGTGCAGCTGAAACTTTTCTACTTTTAGAACGAAAGAAAACATAACAGAACAACATACAATATGAGACTACTCTTCTTTTCTCTTCTACCTTTTTAGCTCCCAGTTGAGCATAGGTCTTCAACAAACACTTTCCAAGTCGTTCTGTTTTTTGCCATTCTTTTAAGATCATTCAATGTCTTCCCTATCATCTTCATCTCTGCTTCTGTCTGTCTTCTCAAAGAATTACTTGGTCTTCCTCTTTGTCTTTTCCCCTGGGGATTCCAAAACAGGGCCTGTTGTGTAATACGCTCAGTTGGCTTCCGTAGTGAGTGTCCTATCCAGCGCCATCGTCTTCGCTGTATCTCTTTATCCACTGGTATTTGACTGGTACATTTCCATAATTCTATGTTAGTGATTTCGTCCTGCCATTTCCATCCTTTTATTCTGCACAAGCATCCATTAATGAAAGTCTGTATCTTCGTGATTGTCAATTTTGTTGTTCTCCATGTTTCACAGCCATATAATAGGACAGCCTTAACATTTGAGTTGAATTTTTTTATGTCTGTATTTAACCTAATTTCTTTGGATTTCCATATGTTTCCCAGTGCAATGAAAGTCCCTCTTGCTTTTGATATCCTTATTTTGGTATCATTTTCTGTTCCTTCCTCTTTATCTATATTACTGCCCCGATATATGTAAGATTGTACATCCAATTGAGGTATTTCTCCTAGATTTATTTAGTTATTGCCAACTGTATTAATTCTCATAATGTTGGTCTTATCTTTATTAATCTTCAGTCCTAGCTGTTGTGATCTCTCATCAAGTATGCTCATTTTATCCTGCATATGTTGATGGCTGACAATGTATGAAGGAACGAAATGTAGTGTGGTGCATGAAGGACAGCTTACAAAATCATTTGAAATAAGAACAGGAGTAAGACAGGGATGCCTTCTGTCTCCATTTCTCTTTCTACTGGCTATATAGTGGATTTTGAAAATAATTCAAAACAACAGAAATAGAATCCAGTGGTCACTGACCAAACAACTTGATGATTTAGACTTTGCTGATGACATAGCTCTCCTATCACACATGAGACTACAATCGCACACTATTTAAAATTTAAAAAAAAATGTATAGGCATAGAACATTTTATAATAATCTCTAAGCTGAACCACGACATGAAAGGTTTGATAAGTAAAAGCAATCCAATGTAGATTAAATAACTTACCCTGTAATAATCGTCTCTCTTCCTGTCGATTTTTGTTAACATTTAAAAATTTAAACGGGAGTTGAAGAAAGAGTGTAAAAATCAACATAAGCCTTTCAACGTCGAGGCGAGATATAATTTGGGGTCTTTTGCTCATCTGTTGGCCTCTGCTGATGTTATGTTTCCTAGTGCTTCTAATATTCCATCCATCTTTTCCGTGGTCAACCATTGGGTCTGGTACTTAGGAGTTAGATTAGAAGCATGACATGGGTGCGTAATGTTCCCCCTGTTGTTTATGACATACATCAACTACATATGTAAGTAAGCGAACCCATCGGGGACAGATGAGATCAACGAGCTTTTATCTGCAGCCGATGAGGTACTGGCATTAACAAAAAGAAGACCTACAACATGATTTAAATAGACTCAACAGCACAGGCACTCAATACAACAGGAAATTCAATATCAACAAAACAAAAGTCATTAATAAGGCAAACGATAAAAAGAGCATCAACATAAGTATAAGCGGTAGATAATTAAAATCAGTAGAGGAATTTAAATACCTTGGAAGTGTAAGGACAAACGACAAACACTTTGTGTTGCGCTTTGATCTTTCACTTATCACGTGACCAAACTGTTATTTTATTTTTTTGCTCTTTAATATTCAATGGTTGCTGTTGCAAGTGCTCGCCATATGACAAAAGGAGAACACCTCTTTGTCATCCGCCATTAAAAAAAGACGTTAAGTTGGCGTGTCTGCGTTGTGTTCTGGTTTGCAGTATAACTGTGATTCAAATGGTTGAAATTATTCATCGTTCTCCCCCTTAACCCCTTCCTCTCAGTTCTCCGTTCTGATGATATCTCTCAGTCTATTCCCTGTCATGTGTCATCTTTTTCGGTAGTGGTTATTTTATTAGTAAACTAATGGACCCACAATAAGACTTACTCTCTAGTCGATTCATTAGATGAAGCTGAAAACAAATAAAAGAGTACATAATGATTATAGTAGTAATAATAATAATAATAATAATAATAATAATAATAATATATTAACTTAGTGTGTAAACACAAAAAAACAGGTTAATTAAATTACTGTTCGAAAGCATTTTGTCCTAGCTTGTTCAGGCGGGAAAGAGTTACTGAGTTATTTGAATTTTGAACATCTCCATGTGTGTTCAGATCCCTCCTCAACAAGTCCCACAGGGTCCAGCCACTGTCGACTCCCAATTATGTGTTGGTTGATAAGTCTTCCAACACGCCCACTAGTTTTTCTCGTTTCTGGCTGTGCCCATCTTAACGCTCATGCTATTTGTGGTCATAACGTATAAACTGTCTTGTTTTACTATTATGTCTGCCGAGCGTACTGTAAGTGCTCATGCATTCCCTGGTGTTGTACTTCAGATCCGTCTGTATAGATAGATGACTGCGTCTTTCTCACCGGTGTTATCTCAGATGAGACCGTTGACCACCGCGTTGACCACGATTGAATTCTGTTCCCTGCATTTCCTGTCGAGTGTGACAATCCAAGAATGTGCCCCTGAAAGGTATAGGCACCAGCATCCACTCCTCATTAACGTTGATATTCGTAAGCCCACAGACCTGACTGATGACATCTCGTGCTCGGTCTACCCATGCTTTGCCTTTTTCTAAAGCCAAAATCGTGTCCCTGTGTTGAGCTCGTGTACAATGGATGCTATTTTCTTCGCGTATGCTCGTGCCCTTCAGATCTTGATGCTGTCCTTCAGGTTTTAAATTCAAGAAGATACCTCATTACTACACAGGTAGAGAGTGTCCCTCGTACACCCCAAGATAATGCGTATAGTTTTATTATGTATTTTCTCCAGCATGTCAATTTGCGTTGTACTGACAGTAAGAACTGCCAGGGCATACTCGATTGGTGCGATGATTAGTCTCTGAAACAAACTGGTAAGTAGCCTCTGTTTGATGTTGGCAGCTACCATGACCTTCAAGACAGCTAATCCTTTGCGGGCTTTTGTTATCAAATGGTCGACGTGGTCCCTTAAACACAGACTGCGATCAATGACACTCATCACATCCTCCGAAGTACGTCATTAACCTGTCCATAGTCACCTCATCAGCTCCCATTCGTACGACCAGTGTTTCTGTGTTATCGATATGATTGTAAAGGGAGAACAAAGCAGTTGATGCTTTATCAGGATTAACTAATGTACTCCAAGAGACAGACTTCTCTTCCTTGTCGATATACCAGAATATCATCAGGCAAACGTCACAGTTCTTCTCCTCCCATCCAACTGCTGTTCTATGATTTTTATTATTTGGTTATTTGGTTATGGAAGGCCCCGGTATCACTGCAAACAAATTAAAATCCATAATTGCTCAACCGTCCGTGCCAGTAGAATCATCCGAATTACTAACTCATCTCCCAAACAAAGAAAGGTAGCTATAGTTCCCATCACAGCAGTCTCAGGACACGCCAAAAGACATAAGGCGAAACGCACAGAGAGTAAACACGGCCAACTGTTCCCTGTCATACGATGTCAGCATTCATCGTAAGCAATTGGAATATTGCAACTTAATCAAAACGGATGAAACACACAGCTCACGGTGTGCACAGAGCACTTAACTCATTAGCTCCTGCAACAAGCCGGACTTGGAATATGAGGAAACTGCAACAAGGAACACTTTTCAGACACAGCCTTCAATGGTTCCTGCTGCCTATCCACCATATTGCCCGGAAGTTCACGTCCACCTGAAAAGGATGATCGGAATAGCATTTAAATGTATAGCGCTTGATGATGTTAGGACATCGTGTTTGACTCCAACTCCGAACATACAAAACACAGTTCGTCGTGAGATTATCCCCGTTGCACACCAAACAACAGATCGCAAGATTAGCGCATGGTCGGTCTTGGGACACACGATGAACCATTATGATAACGTAGCACACACAAAATGGCTGCGCCCATGGATTCATGATTACTCTAGTGAATGCAGTCTACAACGAACGAAACATGGTGCAAACTTTCCAAAGAGATAAAACTTCGGCTGACTTGACGGAGCCCACCACATTAATGCCTTGGAAATTGTAAATAACTTGCGGCAAACATCTCCATCAACGGCCACACTCAGTGTGACGTAAAACGCAGATCAACATTAGACAGTGGAATGCGTATTCACAACACTTGATTTGTCAAAACGGAGTATCGCCGTGCGTGCAACGCCAATTCAATGGCGCAGATATGACAAGTAGAACATCATTTCGACTGGAATGCAGAAAATTGTAACGGAAACCCGAAATTGATAAGATTCCAAAGCAATTTCCGCAGCTATAGAGAGAACGTGACTTAGTTCCGCCATCTTGGAAACGGAAGTCTTCTTATTATGTATACGTTAAATATAACTGGTGATAATAGTGAGCCTTGTGGCAACCCTGGACAAATTGATTTTGGCTCGGATGACCAACTTCTACATCTGTGTATCACCTTCCTATGAAACAATGCAGCAGCGATCCATTTAATGAGGAAGGGGTTGCACAATAATCTTGAGGAGCAAGTACATGAGATATTCAAATGGTACCCTGTTGTATGCATCCTCCAGATCTATAGCTTCTTATATGTGGAAGTCTTTGAAGACATAATAGGCGAAGACTGCCGCATTAAGCCATGTCTCTTTGTTATTTCTAAAACCTTCGAGTGTGTGTGGGAATGTTCGTATCTGTTCAAGGCAACGGGTGAGTACAGGTGTAACTATTTTGTCCAGCAGCTTGCTACAGTGTTCTGCATCGTGATGATTCTTTAGGCACTGATTTAAGAATGGTCCTTGTTTGGCTTCGGTAGCGGAAGAGTGTAGCTGTGAAGCCACTCCCTCTTAATCTGGCTACTCCGAATGCTGGCATTAAACTCTTTGGCCAGTTTTTACAAGTCGTCGTCAGCTAAATCGCCTATGTCGTCGTACCGAACACCATCTTAATGAGGAGCAGTGTTGTGTGACCTTTAAATATTGTTATGTTAGCTGTTATGAAACACATCCAAAAGTGAAAGAAATATAGCCAGTAGGAAAGTGCATATTATCTGTAATGTTCTATCGGAAAGAAGTGTTAACTAAATGCACCTATAGCATGACAATTGCATTGATCAGGTACGTTAGAGAAAGGTGAATCAAATGAACATAGTTCTGGTTAGCTTACGGAGGACACATGACTAAGAAATTATATATTTAATAAAGATCCGATTATAATTACAGATGGTACCATACGTTAGTTGACAAACTTTATTCTGAACATATCATTTGACTGTGTCCATCGAGCTGAATGGATATAATTATAGTATGGACTACATATTTTGGCTGTTATTCAGTATTGACTTAATCTCTTGGTTGGGTCGTACTGTATATGGTTGTTCTAACTGGCTGGCTACTAGATATGCGATCTTGTGCCTCTCACGTATTTATCTGATGTTAGGCTTGTAACCTTGGCTGTGGTGTGTGTGATGCGTACACTAAATAAACATAGGATAGAAGGAAGGGTACGCACATGAGAACGTCAACGTTGATTACATACATTTTTCAACAAACACACTCCTCACGCACAACTATGTTTACAGTCCTTAATTGCTTGTGTTGTTTCTGTATTCCAATTCCTAATTGTTGATACACAGTAAGCGACCCTAACAAAATATCAAAACCTACTATTAGTTTCCCTAACATTACATGGACATACCACTTTGTTAGAGTCTTTGACTTGAAAGGCTCGTTGCGGCAACCACATTCCCAGGTATTATTCTGTTTCACCTAAAATAATTAATAGCTGCAATCGTCTCTAGCAGATTCTTATCTTGTAATACTCCACTTTTAACCAGTAAAGACGATACATTCTCAGTACAAATCCCTAGAGACAAGGCTTTCTAGTATATCACTAGCAAAACCGTTTGCATTTGGTTTCAGCTAGAGTGTTTTCTGACTCTAAATATGGAATCGTCTTGCTTATGAAACGCATTTCCATAGTTTGAAAAAACACACCAGCCTCACGTGAAAGCAGACTGAAGACTAATAATTATGACTTCCAAATGTTAGTTTGATCCAATCTTATATTTTTGACCGGGAACTATTTAAACTGCATCACGAAATAGTTAATGGATGTATTAAGTATTTTATGATGCAGTTTAAATATGTTCATAATTATTACACATAAATCACAACACGACGTACAAATAATGTCTTGACATAGATTCATGTAGCCAATAATCATAGACTTTTAATTTTGCTTACACACGTTTATTAAATCGTCTATTGTACAAGTGAAGTATAGTGGAGTACCTCTAACATTATAAATTCAAAGTCTACAATTACTGTTTTTGATTTGGATGAGCGCTAGAGGTTAACACTGGTGGGTATTGACGCACATCTTAATACATATTGTCTCTGGCATTTATAATTATACCTTCAATTCTATTAAAATACTACAACTCGACATGATTGACACTTGCTATTCTATGTCTGTCCTGAATTATTCATTATTACCCTTAATCTGCTTTTTCTGGAGCATAAAACATCTAAAGCTAACTTGAGACACCGCTGAACTAAGCTATGATTTTCTGACTGACCTATCTCTGCGTCTTTCTTCTACATCCATATTTGATTTAAAACTAACTGTGTCAAGCCCATAACTAAGAAAAAACTCGCATCAGCTTCAAGCAGTTTCCGGCCGAGCCGGACTAAGTTCGTCTATTTTACATTTTTATAAAATCAAACTTTTGAATTCTGCTAACGCATGATGATAAATACGTTGGTCTCGTTTGCATAATTTATTGTCTTAGTCGCTGTCTCGCGATCTCTCGGCAAATGGTTGAATTCGAACTTCAAATCTGAATAACTTTTGTATCAAATTTTGCAAGAACTCCATCTTGACATTTAGTGCAATTCTGAGTTTTAAAAATAAAGCTAACATGAACCCTAAGAGTGACATCTCTTTCATAAACTTAACCTGCCCATGAGTTTGTTTATAAACTTAAATTCTAGATATGTGATGGTCCAGTCAAGTTTGCATCTACTCTGATAAAAACCGAATAACAAATCAAGCCCTCATGGGGGAAACAACAGGTAAGAGGAAACGAGGCCGATTCAGAGAGACACTGAGAAGAACATTGATCAGAGAGGCAATAGCAGCAGGAATCGGCTCCATCAATGAGATAGAGTTGATTGCACAGGACAGAGACAAATGGCGATATTTGATAACCGAACTTTACAAGGATTGAAAACTGCTAAAATACAAATTTAGATAAAAAAAAAGAGTATCTTGGTCTATGCCCTATGAGCCGGCTACGGCTCGAAAGGTCAACAGATAGATAGATAGAATATATGGCATGGCAAACAGTCAACACCAGTACTTATACGATGCACTGTAGATAGAAGATTATGGAAGAACATGATCGCCTACGCCAATCGGTATGCCACATGATGATGATGATGATGATGAAGAATATATAAAGAAAAAAAAAACAGTTAACATGGTTTGGCCACGTGACAAAGCAGAAAGGTCAAAACACAAGACAACAAATGTTGTTGGTATAGAATATTAGAAACACTAGGGAAAATAACAACAGCAGGGGAGAACAGATGAGTAATTACGGCAAACTATATCTCCACTCCACCCCAAAAAGGCACATGAGGACGGAAAGAGGATTAAGAGGAAGAAAACCTTTTTTCATGTGTGTTTGTTTGTTACGTGTACATCCTTAATTAAGATGAGAACAGAAATAGAAAACATAAACAAGTTCATATGGCGCACTCACGTTGTAGTTCTTGATGGTTTGCTGTTTTGTTGTTTTTATAATCGGCATCTCTGACATCTTCAGAGATCTCAATTGATGTTTGTGAATCAGGTCCAAACTTACAAAACGTCAAGGAAAAGACACAACATGCGATAATGCATGGCAAGATGACTCTTGTGTGCCTCATTTGAAATCACTGGTACACACACACAGAAGTAAGAGAGCCCTTGAAGCTGTATGTGGCCCAATACTGTCACTGTGGAAACGTTAGAGCAGAGTTTGTTAGGGTTTCACCAAACAGATGGGAAATGCGGATATTCAGTAAAAGCCGGGAAATAGGGATATTGAGTAAAAGCCGGAAAGTGAGGATAATCAGTAAAAGCTGGTAAATTCGGATACCCCAAAAAAGCTGAGAAATGCGGATACCCAAAAAAAGTTGAGAAATGTGGATATCCAATAAAAGTTGAGAAATGTGGATATCCAATAAAAGCTGGGAGATGCGGATATTCAGGAAAATGGACAGCGATTGTTTGTGTCAAGCTATCTTGACTCTCCCACATTAATTATAAATTATCAATTAAAATGTACAAATTTACAAAGTTAATGTGTAAACGACATAGCTATGTCATATAGTTAGTGCTCGAATGATTGCGGCGAAACGTAGGGAAAGAGTTGACGGCTGACAATAATAACGTGAACATTATCAATCATGACCATGTTTGAATAACGTCCCCGTTTCCTGTTGTTTGCTGACTGATACTAACATTGATTTCTTTAGTTGCACGAACAGGAAAGTCTCATGTCAATGTTGGGATTGTTAATTGAACAAATCAATATGCCCTGTAGTATACAATACATTACAGCTGTGTTCCATTGGATTGATATTTTTTTTTAAATTGTCACTCGATATTGCAAAGTTTATTAGCTTCGTCTCCTCTTATGTCTGATTTACGTCATGGTTTTTAATTTGTCGGGTTTTAATTCGTTTACAGTAATGCCGGGGCCTTCGACTAACCATTTGAATTCGTTTACAGTGGATATCGGAGCCTTCGACTAATCATTTGAATTCGTTTACAGTGGATATCGGAGCCTTCAACTAATCATTTGAATTCGTTTACAGTGGATATCGGAGCCTTCGACTAATCATTTGAATTCGTTTACAGTGGATATCGGAGCCTTCCACTAATCATGACCGTAACTTTTTTAATTCGGTTTTATTTTCTTCTAACTCTCTTTCTCTCTACACCTTCTCTTGCCATCTCTTGGTTTCCTCCTATTCTTATAACTATTAGCAGTTTTAAAAAATCTTTTCTGATTTGTCTTGTTAAGTTTATATTTGTATATTCTTTCGTTTTCTTCCCTTACTCCGTTATGTTCTTTAACTTCTTACCAAATTGTTCTTTTGACTTCCCACTTCGCCTTTTTCCATTCGCGTTTTATGATTGTCATACCATTTAAAGAATGTTTGATAAACGTTAATGCTAAAGTATGCGTGTTCTTTTGTCCATAAGTGTATTATTAGAGTACACAGTGAATGTCCGTAGACAAAGTGATTATTGATAAAAATCAATAATAGAAGATCAATGCAGCCACCAAAATATATACACCATTGGTGTCAAGAAATAATGGTTATATCGAAGAAACAATTACCACCGTCATGCAGCATATAAAATAAACGAGACAAATTTGAAACAAGTGCAACGTTTCAAATACCTGGGCACAATAATAACATCAGATGGGAGATGCACCACAGAAATAAAAAGCAGAATAGCTCATGCCAAAATAGCATTTCAGAAAATGAAAAATATATTATGCAACAAATCTATGTCAATAAAAATGAGAAAGAGAGTTCCTCGGTGTTATATAGAACCACTTCTGACCTATGGAAGCGAATCATGGACAGTAGACATATAAATGAAAAGACGATTAGAGGCCACAGAGATGGGATTTCTCAGAAGAATGTTGAAAGTTCCATGGACAGCTAAAAAGATCAATGAGGAAGTTCCCAAAGAGGCCAACACAAAAAGGGAGCTCTTAAAAAAACATCAGAAAGAAGCAATCAACATTTTTCGGGTACATCATGAGAGGAGGAAAGTTGGAATACTTGGTTACAACTGGCAAAATAAAATGAAAGAGAGATTGCGGACGACAAAGAGAGAAAATACTGGATATCTTCGTGTCATGGCATGGAAAACAGTCAACAACAGAACTGAAACGATGAACTGTAGATAGAAGATTGTGGAGGGACATGATCACCTACGCCAACCGGTAAGGCACATGATGATGAGGATGATATTAGGCATTGGTCATCTGTGAAGAGTAGCTCGTTGATGTTGGTGTTTTCTAACGTTATGTTATTATTTGATTTTTTCTTGTTGTTGGCTGTTTCCTTATTTATTTTATCCATATATATATGATGAAGAAAAGTGGTGAGAGGACACATCCTTGTCTTACTCCTGTTGTAACCTGAACCCTTTCTGACAGACCTTCCGATGTTCTAACGGCACTTTGACTGTTTTTATATAATGCCATTATATTATCTAGTAGTTGTCCTGCTACACCGTAGGTTTCAAGATTTTGTCAAAGTTTGTTCTTGTCCACACGATCAAAAGCTTTTTCCTGATCTATAAACACTATATTTAGGTTTCTGTCATATTCTATTGCTTTTTTCACATAGGTGTCTCAATGTAAACCAATTCAACTCCTTGATGTAGATTATTGTGCCGGTCCTGCTTCGCGATGTAGATAATTGTGACAATTCAACCGAAAAAAGTCCACTTTTCGGGTCATACACGGCGCTATTGTGTTGCATATCTGACTGATGTCGTTAGAGTGTATCAAGCAGCGTTATGAATTATTCGATTACAGACAGTGATGTGTGTGCTCTTCATAATGATGAACGATTGTATATCCCTAGTCTTACGTTCGGAATGAAAGGATATCTAGATGATACAGGTTTCGATTGTGTTTGTGAATCGGCTATCCTGGATCTTCATGCAAGGCAAGAAGGACGTTGCATAAATTGAGAAAAAAACACACACACACACACACACACACACACACACACACACACACACACACACACACACACACACACACACACACACACACACACACACACACACACACACGCACACACACATTTTCTTTTTTACTTTGATTTTTAATCAATGATTTTCTTGTAATATATTAATTTAAAATACTCTTTGGTTACTCTAGAACATTTGCTTTAGTTACACACGCGCATGCACACACACACACACAAATACGGCTGGATTGAGTGTGAACAAGTTTAACGTTTCTCTCTGCGGGATTTCTATGTGCATTGACCTGATATGATCACTTATGGACAGTTCTTCGATGTGCGATGATGATGATATGACGACTAATTAAATAAACAGATTAGAAATAAATTTACAGAACTTTGTGAAAGAGTGTGAAACGGCAAGTGTTTAATACCTATCTGAAGGCTAAACAAGTGCGATGCTGTAAAGTACAAGAGTAGACCTGATTTCCAAATTGCAGATCTTTTCCTCTCGAGTACAGATTACAATTAATGGATGGCTATTTGTGTTCATTATTTGATACAAAGTTGTCAAAATAACTTTATTGGGCGTACCATCACCAGAACAATCAATTTAAAACTTTATTTGGACTGGGCCATGTTTGAGCCGTGTGTAAACATAGATGATACCAGAGCAGTTTTCTGTGACGCTAACATCAAATAGTGATACGGAGATCGCATCGATATGTCTTCCAGCCACCCAAACATGCATCTCTCATTAAACTCTAAGCAATCCCATCATTATCACATTCCCCACCCACTTACCCCAACAAATCCCTCCATCCCACCATCTTCCCCCACACCCTTATTTTAGACTGTCTTATCAACAGTATCATCGACAATAGGACAACAGACAAGAAAATAACTGCAGTCTTTAGATAGCAGTTTTACAGACGAATGTTGAGAATACCATGGACAGCTAAGAAAAGTAATGAAAACGTTCCGAAAGAGGCCAAAGCAAATAGAGAGCTAATTTCCAATATTAGGAAGAAACAATCATCATTTGTTGGCCATTATTCAGAAGAGAACAACTGGAATATATTTTAACAACTGGGAAAATTGAGGGACGAAGAGATAGAGGGAAGCAACGAACAAAAAAAATACCAGACAGCTTAAGAGCATGTCAGAAGGTCAACAACAGAAATGACAAATAAATATCGAGATCGGAAATTGTGGAGAGACATGATCACCTACGCCAGAAGGCTTGTTACTTGCTGACTATTCAACTTTTGCGTAGGCAGGTTCCCATTATTACTCTCTGACGTTCCTTCTGTCAAATTTTTCTGTCTTTTCACTAGTGGTCACTGGTCACTCTCGACCGGCATTAGGTTTGTGATGACAAACAACCATTAAAAAAGCGACATCTTTTCAGATATATTTTCTTACTTTCATAATCTTAGATACTTGCTATAATGTCGTTAGATTGTATTGCTCTTGTGTGTCCGTCAGTGTGTTTATGTTATTAATGTTTCCTGAGTAAGGTCAACAGTTTTGTATTATTTTTCTATGAATCTTTCACCATAGACTGCGTTTAAGTCGTACCGGAGCACTGTCAATACACACTCTCCGTAAGTTATCAGAGTATATCATTATCTGTTGAACTATTACAGAGAAGCGCAAATTGAAAAAGGCTTAGTAACGTATCTCGATCAGCAGGCATGGGAAAAACCAGTCTGCACAAAAAAAAAAAAAAAACAATGCAAACAAACAAGAAATGTGGAAGGAAAAAGAAGTATACCTATGCAGAGAAAGAGACTGGCAGATAATGCTAAAGAATGGATGAGAAAGTCCAAAAAAATGGCTGACGAAAGAGAGTTATGTGAAATGTAAGCGAAAACTGTAAATAATATCTACTATAGAATATGCAGCGCCTTGGTAGCGCACTGTGACATGATAACGTTAGCCACTCCGCACCTTCTAGAAATCGTCCTCCAGATTCCAACCAATGAGATTAATGCTATATGTGTTTAATATTTATTTCTCACCTCGATGTAGTGTAGATAATTTAGGCAATTCTGGTCAACAATAATTTACGATTTAAATTAAAATAACCTTGCCAATACATCTCCTGACAGGCGACTGCACTGGGCAGGTGGACCATCTATATAGTCCCATAAAGAAAAAAAAAATGCACAACACATATATAATGATCGAAGCCTCATCTTAGATTGGTTATTATTATTGGTTATTGGTTATGGAAGGCCTCGGTCTCACAGCAAACGAATTAAAATCCATAATTGCTCAACCGCCCGTGCCAGTGGAATCATCCGAATTACTAACTCATCTCCCAAACAAAGAAAGGTAACTGTAGTCCCCATCGTAGCAGTCTCAGCACACGCCAAAAGACATACGGCGAAACCGTGCAGAAAGTGAACACAGCCAACTGTTCCCTGTCATACGATATCATCATTCATCGTAAACAAGCGAGATATCGAAGCAGTATCAAAACGGATGAGACACACAGCTCACGGTGTGCACAGAGCACTTAACTCAGTCGCTCCTGCAACAAGCCGGACTTGGAATATGAGGAAACTGCAAGAAGGAACACTTTTCTGACATAGCCTTCAATGGTTCCTGCCGCCTATCCACCATATACCATGGGAGTTTACGTCCTCCCGAAAATGATGATCGTCGTAGCACTTGATGATGTTAGGCCATCATTGATGACTCAATTCTAAACATATAGACACACAGGGGTGGTAAGTTATCATTTCCAATCCAACAGAAGCCACATGACCTGTAGTTAGTAAAAACACAATTGATGATGTTCTCCGCTCCCTTCTTGTAGCTGCCGCCACACGATTCTGATGTCTCATTATCTTGGACATCATTCAAGAACAATGTCAGATGAACATTCCATAGATATGGCTTTGCTGATGAAGTGCTTGGTGCAACAGTTGTATCAATCATACTGGAGGCTCCTGGTCTGTGGTCATTAATATCACAGAAGGCACATGATGTTGTTATATTCAGAATTTCTTTCTGGGGTGTAAATATGTGGCACACACATGGAGCGTGGTTTGTGGTCACATTAATCCCATTAAAGGCAATTCTAGGGTAGCATGGCATAGCTGTTTCAGAACAGCACAATCCTGTGATGTTTTCTGTGTTCGCTATAAAGCTGCTGCTGCTACCCAATCCTGACCAATTATAGGTGTGAACATTATTCACTTGCAATGACAAAACTGCTTTGTTTACATCATAAACCTCTGGAAACGAATCATTAATGGGACTAATAGTACAATCTCAGCTTAGATTTCCAGGTAAGTCATTTTATTTCTTTTTTACTTTGATTTTTAATCAATGATTTTCTTGTAATATATTAATTAAAAATACTCTTTGGTTACTCTAGAACATTTGCTTTAGTTATGTTTGATTTCGTTGTCAGTTTCAATGTTCGTGTTTTCTGAAGAAGGCCGCCCAAAGACAAGATTTCTTTTCGTTCCTTTCTTCTGAAGCTGTCACCGTACTTTGTAGGAGCGTACGTTACACCCTAGCACTTGCTCCCAGTACTTCTCAAAGATCGGAGAACGCTATTGCAGTACATTGTATCAAATATGAGCGAAATAAATACTTTGTCAAATAGGTCAGAATAAACTTCCTTCAACTTGTCACAAGGAACATAATAAAGTGAAATCCCATGCTTCAAGGCTATCAGGCAACCCAGTTCAAGGTGGAAGGTCGGTTATGGGAATCATTATATTTTATTTTTATTTGCAGAAACAACAAAATAAAATTAGCACTCAAGCTATCAATGTTAAACAAGCAAACATTAACAAACATGCTCTATGCAGTAGTTCACTCTCCAATCAGAAAGTACAGACACACAAAATGTGTGCAGGAAATGATTGGACCCGGAACGGGTCAGATGAACTGTGTCCCATCTAGGAGTTTCACAGTCTCCTGGATCTAACTGAAATATTTCTATCTATTGACCTTTCGAGCCGTAGTCGGCCCATATGGCATAGACCCAGATACTCTTTCTCTTATCTAAATGTTTATTCTGGCAGTTTTCATTCCTTGTAAAGATCGTTTGTCAAATTTCGCCATTTGCTTCTGTTATGTGCGATCAATTTGATCTCATGGAGGGAGCCGATTCCTGCTGCTCTTGCCTCTCTGATGAACGTTCTTCTCAGTGTCTCTCTTGGCTGGCCACTTTTCCTCTTACCTGTTTTCCCACAGGAGGGCTTGCTTTATTATTCGGATATTATCTCTCCTCATCACATGTCCAACATATGACCATCGTCTTTTCTTTATTACTGAAGATATTAGTGGTTGATTTGCGATTTCTCTAATGTCCTCGTTTGTTTTGAATTCGTTCCACGCTATACCATGTATTTTCCTTAGACATTTTTTTTCAAATGCGTTGAACATTGTTTCTATGTCTTTTGTTATATTCCAGCTGTCACATAAATGAAAACCAGAAAATATGATCATAATTAGATCTTTAAAAATTGAACAACATGGGTATGGCCTTTGTTATGTTTCGTTAATGTACAGCAGGTCAGATGAAAGGGCATACAATTACTTTGTGTAAATGTATAATATTTATTGGATTAAATATCAGATACATATTAACAACATAAATATGAGGTCTTGTATGTCACGGTATATGTATATATACGGATGGAACCACAAATAGGTGGACAGTAAATAATACGATTTAAATTAATCTCTAAATCAATTAATGGAAAGATTATCAATAACCTAAGATATGCTGATGATACTGTACTATTAGAAGAAAATCCTTAAAATCTACAACAATTATTTAAAAGATAGGCAAGTTAGCCTATGACAACCTGCACCATCGAAGAAAGAGACAGCGGAACGGCGGTCCATGGTAGCCAACTTACGATGCGGTGACGTAACTCAATGATGATAATGATGATGATGATGATGATGATGATGAAATTATCTTTAAATTGTATTAAATTTTTTTAGAGATCGTCGCGATAATCCATAACGGCAAATAATTTAAATACTGATGTAATAATTAATTGTTCATCCAAATTTAATGGCATTGTAATCGCAAAATGATGCGTCGGATCATTTAGTGTCCTCCTAATTTTGGTTCGCTCTGTGCGCGCGCGCCGTCACACACAAACACACACACAAACACTCACATACACACACACAAACACACACACATATAGTCTCTGATAAAATGAATATAAAATAATAAGTGATGTTTTAATAATATATACTACATTCCTGACCACATAATAGTAACACAACATATTTGAATAACTTACATACCGATCTCGTGTAGGGAAAACTATTTTGCTGCTTGTTGTACAGAATGCACATTGATTTTGATTCACTGACAACCGTATAGACCCAACCTGATATCACCTACTTCGTACCATCTGTTACCATTTCCAGTATCAAATATGAGCTTGCAAGACCCAAGCTGCTCTCTAAACCCGACCCAGCTTTCAATTGTTCTTGTTCTTAAATAACTCATAATACGCATCTTTCTCATAGGGTTACAATAATTGAACAATTAGGAAAATTATCGGCATGAGCTAACACGAAGGAGTGGTTTGTTTTCTCATGTTGCCTTCTATGGTGTATATCCGTAGTGTAAATATAAATCGAGCACTATACAGTACAATCTTCATCCCAAAGTTGTGCTACCAATGCCAGACATGGACCCTAGATGCAAGAACAATAGGAAAAATAACCTCTACAGACATGAAATGTATTAGACGAATGACAGGAAACAGTCTGAGAGATAAGATTAGAAATGAAGAACTGAGAAAAAAGCTAGGAATAGCCCCCGCCATAGAATATGTAAGGAAACAACAGATACAATGGTTTGGCCACGTGACAAGGCAGAAAGAACAAAACACAACACAATGAGCCTTTAATAAATGTTGTGAGAACACCAGACCCAAGGGTCGATCACGAAAAAGATGGGTCGATGGAATATTAGAAGCACTAGGAAACATAACAGCAGCAGAGGAGAACAGAAGAGCAAAAGACCGCAAATTATATCTCCCCTCGTCGCTGAAAGGCAGATGAGGAAGGAAAGAAGAAGAAGTAGAGGAGAAGAAGAGGGAGAAGAGGAGAAGAAGAGGAGAAGAAGAAATATAAATCATATTATCTTCCTCTCTTTACTTGTATGTTACTATTTAATTTAAATATCTGCTATACATTAATTATGAATTTCTTTGAATTTTGTTTAGACCTACTATCAAGCATGCACATATAAGATGTGTTTTGGGGACTAAGTTAACTGATAGTTCCACCTTAAAGATTATGCGGCATTGTTCGTGCGCCTGTGGTCTGTTGCATCCATTGTTGTAGATGTGTGAAGTACGCAATAGTGATGGGCGATGAGGTTCCTTTTTTCCTTCTCTCCTCCTGCACCTCTTTAGACTCACCGACATCCACCCACTCGTTCGGTACTTTATGGATTTGCTTCAGTTAAGTCTAGTTTCAATTTTATATATAATTTAACTGACTAATGTTTAGATATTATTTATTGTTATCCTCCGATATGAGGCACATCACCCTTTCGTTTCATCATTTCATCTAGTATCCCTCTGTTTATTTCTCCTTGATATACCTGTCGTGCCATCCTAGATGTAGTAGAGTTTATCTTTATTTCGTTTTTCGTTTGTGCTGTTCCCGTTTTCTGAGGAAGGCCTCATGGAGGCCCCAACGTTAGTATTTTGTTGTGTTATTTTGTTTGTGTAAAGCTGTCATCATAACTTATAGACCATTATAAAAAAATAAAAACTTATAGGAGTGTACGTTACCCCCACTACTAGCTCCTTGCTACCAGCTTTACCGCTGCACTGTAATTGTTTGCCTGATCCCTACTTTAATGCCAGTTTTTGTATTTAAAATTGCCTATGATTATCGATTTTTTTTTTATGTCGTTTTATTTTCGCTGGAAAGAGAGATCACGGACGACAAGGAGAGAAAATACTGGATAGCTCGGTGTCATGGCATGGAAAACAGTCAACAACAGAACTGATACGATGCACTGTAGATAGACGATTGTGGAAGGATATGATCGCCTACACCAACTGGTATGGCAAATGATGATGATGATGATATTTTCGCTAAATGTTGCTCGTATTGTCCTAAAACTCTTCCATGTGTTTCATCGAATGCTGCTATTATTATAGCATGAGCCTGTACAACAACCACATTCCGTTTTCTTGTTTACTCAGATTCTCAGCAAAATCTGTCACTAACTGAGTTGTGACCATGGAGTCTTTGTCACAATGACCCGAACACATCCTTATTCGCTCTTGTTTATATATAAAATATGTTGTCATTAATGTTTTTCCTTTTACATTCCCATAACAGTTCTGTCCAGACACTTTAAGTTCACCAATACGCAGTGTTTTTGTAGTGTATCTTTACATCTCGTTGTTCATTAAACGTCAGTCTCCTCATACACGTACATGCGTGATTATTGGATGGTTCCCTCATGTACGTCCCCATTTAGTTTCATCATCATCATCATCATCCTCATCATCATCATCATCTTCATGTGCCATACCGGTTGGCGTAGGTCATCATGTCCTTCCACAATCTTCTATCTACAGTACATCCTATCATTTCTATTGTTGACTGTTTTCCATGCCATGACACCAAGCTATCCAGTAGTTTCTCTCTTTGTTGTCTACGATCTCTCTTTCCTTTTATTTTGCCATTTGAAACCAAGTATTCCAACCTTCCTCTTCTCATGATGTACATAGACCATGTTGATTGCTTCTGATGTATTTTTAGGAGTTCCCTTTATGTGTTGGCCTTTTTGAGAATTTCTTTATTGGTCTTTTTAGCTGTCCAGGGAACTTTCAACATTCTTCTGAGAAATCCCTTCTCTGTGGCCTTTAATCGTCTTTTCATTTTACACCCCATCACCCACCCCAAAAATAGAATGGGCAATATAAAAGAAACCTTTAAAGGGTTGCTCATTGCCTTGCTAGGCGTAAAGAGTTATTGTTAGTGACCATATTGTTCCCTGACCACGGTACAGTTTTATACATTTTTCTACAGCTGGGTGATCGCCGGAGCAGTGTCGCTCAGTAAAATAAAATACGTTAACTCTGAGAACTTAGCCTGGATCTATCTGATCAGGAAGCAAAAACACGAACCACACACCCACCAAGGCTACCTTATACAATAAAGTAACAACAAATAGTTAGACCATTTCACAAGACAACTAAATACAGTCCTCGAAGTCATAAATAAACTCTTCGAAAACAAGAGATGAAAAGGAAACACATCCGTAGTATTGATAAAGGGAATTTGTATCGTCTAATCATTGTTTTCATCCGTCGATGAGTAATTGACGTTTCAAGCCGGGCTTCGCTACTGAGACCAAGAGTGGTTGTCGCAGAGAGAAATCACAAATAAATATCCCAAGTCACCACAGAAATGAAGTGTGTCACACGCATGACTGGGTCAGGGCCTGAGAAATAATAATAGAAACGAAGAGCTATGAAGAAGACTAGAGACAAAACCATCTATTGAATACACAAAGCGACAACAGATCAAGTGGTTCAGCCGTTTGATAATATATAAAGAACTAAGTCTAATACACCGAGTTACCAACAGTAAAAGCCTTAAGAGCGAGAAAAGAAGACCATGATCCTACTGAGCTCATAAATGACAAAGACGGACAGGCCAATATCCAATAATCGACATATGCAACAGTGATGCGAAGAATATTTTGAGGACCTGTTAAACATAACAACTACCAATAAGACAAAAAAACATGCTAGAACTCACAATTACTAAACCCAACATCATGAAAGAGGAAATCGAAGAAGTAATCAAATATGAACCAATAAATAAAGCACAAGGGGGATAGATAATATACCAAAATAAATAATAGCAGCAGCAGGAGAAACAGGCGTGACATGCCTGCACATAATGTTTAATGCAGCATGGCACCAACAACAAGCCCCAGAAGATTGGCAGCAGGTAACCATTATGGAAAAAGAAAGGTAGCAAAAGAGACTGCAACCAATATAGAGGTATATCACTTCTCAGCCATGTAGGAAAACTACACGCCAAAATTTTGGATAAAAAGCCTGAGACCAATAATAGAACTATAGTTAAGCAATTCTCAAATGGGGTTCCGAAAAAAAACAGAGGATGTACCGATGCACTATTCACACTAAAACAGCTTGCAGAAAAAAAACGACAGAATCTTAAACGACAGAGACTTCAATATTTAGTCTACCCGCAGAATATTTTTTTCTATATGAAAGTCTACCCGCAGATTTTGTCTATATGAAAGTCTACCCGGGACTTGTAAAGTCATTCTATACTACTAAATTTTAGTTCATTTTTTATGTAAATTTGATACATGGGCGTATCAAAAATAAAGTTTGAGGTATGCCAATAGGTTAAATTAATTTTTTTTTTATCAATTTCATAGGCGTAGCCCATAAAATGGTCGGAAGGGGAGGGGGGGGGGGGGTAAAAATCATAAAAGTGATTTTTAAGTACCATTTTGCTGCGGGGATGTCTAATATAAAATTTTGTTTTTTTGGTCTTCTTCTGCTTTCTTCATCTGCTTTTCAGCGTCGATGGGAGATATAATTTGCGGTCTTTTGCACTTCTGTTCGCGTCTACTGCTGGCATGTTTCCTAGTGCTTCTAATGCTCCATCGATCCATCTTTTTCGCGGTCGACCATTGGGTCTGGTGTTCTCACATCGCTTATTGATCGCTCGTTGTGGTGTGTTTTAATCATTCTACATTGTCACCTGGCCAAACCATTTTATCTGTTGTTCCCTTATATATTCTATGCGGTGGTTATTCAAAGCTTTTTCACAGTTCTTCATTCCTGATCTTATCACTCAGACTGTTTCCTGTCATTCGTCTAACACATTGCAGAGGCTGCTTGCTGTTCTGTTCCAGGGATTAGTCCTCGCACCAATCGACTATGCCCTGGCAATTCTTACTGTCAATACGACTCAAATTGATAGGCTGGAAAAAATACAAAATGAAGCCATGCGCATTATCTTGGGATGTACAGGGGCACTCCCTGTGTAGCAATGAAGTATGTTCTTGACTTTCCAACCATGGATGACAGAATCAAGATCTGGAGAGCACGAGCATACCTGAAGATTAGTACATATAAAGAGCATTCATTGCACCACGTGCTCAACACAGGGAAATGTGCGAGGCTAAAAAGAGGCACATCATGGGTGGGCCGAGCAGAAGATGTCATGAAACAGGTATGTGGGCTTACCAATATCAGCGTTGGTGAGTAGTGGATACCGGTGACTACGTCATTCAATGGGACTTTCTCGTGTATTGTACACTCGACAGGAAAAGTAGGGAACAGAACCCGGTCGTGGTTAATGCTGAGGTCAACGGTCTCATCTACGATAACACCGATGAGAAAGATGCAGTCATCTGTACTGACAGATATGCTAGACGACACCAAATAAGTGCATTAGCATTTACAGCACGCTCGGCAGGCAGAATAGTCTACGAAGACAGTGGTCCGTACGTCATGACCACGAGTAGCATGCCAATGAAGGTGATAGCGTGACCAAGGCATTCAAATGGTTAGAGTCACAAGACTACACCCACGTATTTCAATGAGTGATATTCGATGAGCATGATAAAAAAGTGGAGGCGGGCTCTGTACGTATTCAATGGGTAGAGTCGTTGCAGAAATCCAAATAAGTAAGATCACCCTTTGTCTATGTCCCTGGACATGCGGGAGTACGGAGAAATGAAAGCGCGGACAGGTTGGCTAGCTGCGCTGTCGTTGAGGACGTGCAACCAATGGATCGGGAGGACATCATCCTTGCCCTCCTAGATGTGAGAAGAGCACAGGACTCGACAAACACACATCCACGTCACTTCCTCGGATGATGGAAATTGGAGGTAAATGGGCACAGCCAAAAATGAGAAACTTAGTGGCCGTGTAAGAAGACTTGTCAACAAACATAGAACTGGAGTCGTCAGTCGCTGGACACTGCGGGAATTGCTGAGGAGGGGATCTGAGCACCTATGGACATGTTAGGAATACAATGATGATGACCCGCAAATATCTCAATAACTCAATGAATCTCTCTACTTGTTTCAGTTGCTTGCCTTCTATAGCTATGATGCTATGTTTATTTTTGGCGACATTCATGACTTATTTTTGGTTTATTTTCATGTTGTATTTTCCAGTAACAACTGTAAAAATTGAGGGACGAAGAGATAGAGGGAAGCAAAGAGAAAAAAATAACAGACAGCTTAAGAGAAGGGCTTGGCAGAAGGTCAACAACAGAAATGATAAATAGCTGCCGAGATCGAATGTTGTGGAGAGACATGATCACCTACGCCACTAGGCCCGGTACTTGATGATGATGATTTGTGTCTGAGCTGTTGAGTTTGTTTAAGTGCTCTTGTAGGTCTTCTATTGTTTATTGTATTAGTGCCTGATTGTCTGAAAATAAAAGCTCGTTGATCTCCTTTGTCTCTGATTGGTTGGCTAACTTGCATATATAGTCCATGTATGTAATAAACAGTAGGGGGGGGGGGGGGGGGGGGGGGAATAGTACGCACTCTTGTCTTACACCTGATCTGTCTTCGAAGTGGTCTGTGTAGCCTGCTGCTGATCTGACTCTGCAGCTGCTATTGATGTAGAGACTTTTAATTAGGTTGGATATATGTTGGCTTACTTCGTATGTTGTTGGTATCGCCCACAGTTGTTCACTGTTAATGCTTTTTCCTGGTCAATGAAGGATATGTATAAGTTGTGGTTGTGTTCTGTCGTTTTTCCTGCAAGCTGTTTTAATGTGAATAGTGCATCGGTACATCCTCTGTTTTTTTTTCCGAACCCGATTTGAGAATCGCTTAACTGTAGTTCTATTATTGGTCTCAACCTTTTTTTCCAAGATTTTGGCGTGTAGTTTTCCTACATGGCTGAGAAGAGATATACCTCTATATTGGTTGCAGTCTCTTTTGCTACCTTTCTTTTTCCATAATGGTTACCTGCTGCCGATCTTCTGGGGCTTGTTGTTGGTGCCATGCTGCATTAAACATTCTGTGCAGGCATGTCACGCCTGTTTCTCCTGCTGCTGCTATTATTTATTTTGGTATATTATCTATCCCCCTTGTGCTTTATTTATTGGTTCATAATTGATTACTTCTTCGATTTCCTCTTTCATGATGTTGGGTTCAGTAATTCTGAGTTCTAGCATGTTTTTTTTTTGTCTTATTGGTAGTTGTTATGTTTAATAGATCCTCAAAATATTCTTCGCATCACTGTTGCATATGTCGATTATTGGATATTGGCCTGTCCGTCTTTGTCATTTATGAGCTCAGTAGGATCATGGTTTTCCTCTCTCCTTCTTATGGCTTTTACTGTTGGTAACTCGGTGTATTAGACTTAGTTCTTTATATATTATCAAACGGCTGAACCACTTGATCTGTTGTCGCTTTGTGTATTCAATAGATGGTTTTGTCTCTAGTCTTCTTCATAACTCTTCGTTTCTATTATTATTTCTCAGGCCCTGACCCAGTCATGTGTGTGTCACACTTCATTTCTGTGGTGAGTTGGGATATTTATTTGTGATTTCTCTCTGCGACAACCACTCTTGGTCTCAGTAGCGAAGCCCGGCTTGAAACGTCAATTTCTCATCGACGGAAAAAAAAATGATTAGACGATACAAATTCCCTTTATCAATACTACGGATGTATCTCCTTTTCATCTCTTGTTTTCGAAAAGTTTTTTATGACTTCGAGGACTGTATTTAGTTGTCCTGTGAAATGGTCTAACTATTTGTTGTTACTTTATTGTATAAGGTAGCCTTGGTGGGTATGTGGTTCGTGTTTTTGCATCCTGATCAGATAGGTCCAGGTTCGGTTCTCAGAGTTAACGTATTTTATTTTACTGAGCGGCACGGCTCAGGTGTTCACCCAGCTGTAGAAAAGTGTATAAAACTGTACCGTGGATAGGAAACAATATGGTCACTAACAATATATTCTCCATGTGCCTAGCAAGGCAATGAGCAACCCTTTGAACGTTTCTTTTGTGTTGCACATTCTATTTTTGGGGTGGGTGATGGGGTGTAAAATGAAAAGACGATTAAAGGCCACAGAGATGGGATTTCTAAGAAGAATGTTGAAAGTTCCCTGGACAGCTAAATAGACCAATGAAGAACGTCTCAAAGAGGCCAACACAGAAAGGGAACTCCTAAGAATACATCAGAAGCAATCAACATGTTCTGGGTAGATCATGAGAACAGGAAAGTTGGAATACTTGGTTTCAACTAGCAAAATAAAAGGAAAGAGAGATCGCGGACAACAAAGAGAGAAACTAGAATTGTACTCGTGGTTGGAAAAGAAATACCTCCATGGTCGACCCAGCCGTTGGCAGAAATGGGTACCAGGGTATAACCCTGGGAAGGTGAGGAATATCGCCGCGCATCTGAGTTTCGATGCTTGAGGCGACACTATACAGAAATCTCCGAACATTTCTGGATAGGCGGCCAAGCACATTTGGGTGGGAACTCGCGTGCTAAGACGCCTGTTCAAGTCTCGTACTTGACCTTTACATGATGGAGAGATATGAAGGATATACTTTGCATGGAGTTTTAAGAATGAAGTGGCGTAGAGAACAGCATAACATGGTCAAATGAGGGATAATAAGAGGGGAAAATGTAAATATAGAGGTATTGGTGTAATGGATACTTTATATAGTGTTGTCATCAATATTTCACGAATGTATTGCTATATATGTATCTATGTCTTTATTTAAGGAAGTAGATGAAATAAACAACACACAACAGCATAAATTAAAGAACAACACAACATGCATCATTTTGTTAACAGAAAAATAGTTTATTTTTGTGGAGTATAATTATAAACGTTTTTTTTTTACATTGATCCAGATACACAGATATTTATATTGTAATTTTGAGAAGAGACTTGTGCTCATTGAACACATTTTTGCCTTTTTAAAATATTTAATTTTGCTATTCACGTATTAAGTATAGTCTGTATTATGTCTCTCTTTACAAAGGTGTAGTAAAACTGTAATGTTGGGAGTTGAGAAACAATTATTTTGATCAATGTTATTATTATTGTTATTATTCTGACTATATTTAAGTATATAAACGTGGGTGATTTCCAGACAATGATGTCGGGAACGGTAACAAAGCTGGTGACTGGAAGAAGAAAGAATAAAAAAAGGAAAACTAATTAATAGTGAGTAATATTAAAGCTGGGGATAGGTAGGAAAACGAAGAAATTGCTCGGATTGGCGTATAAGTGTATGGGGCGATGCAGTGATAGCTTCTATTGGAAGAAATGAGAGCAAATTAAAGAACAATATGCAGCAATAGATCATGAACGTTAATAGTAGTTAAAGCTCCAAATAGGTAGTGGAGAAGAATACTTTAGAAATATGAAAATGCAGTGACCAATTTGATGAATACTTGAATGCGAGTGTCCTCATGAAAAAAATGTGTATAGCTAAGCTTCTACCCTTAAATGATTCTTAATATGCTACACTGCTTATAAAATAATGTATGAATATACAACACCTACCATAGGTTAATTAGTAGTGCATGTATTTTTATTTTTTATTTAATGGGTTATCAATTTAAAATAGCACAGGTACGGTTTTCTTTTTGGCAAACTTAAAATTCATTTGTGCAAAGATTGCAGTGTTTTGTGTTCATCGCCCAACGTGTCTAAAATAAAAAAAACCCTCAAATAATGTTGCTAGAAATGATATCCTAAACTGATACGTGTACTTGCATAATTTCAAGAGCATTCTGATGACCCAGGTTATCCAGCCACCTTAACCATTGTTTAAATTAGACTGTCATCACATGTTATGGAGTGGCTTATTTTACAGGCAAACAAAAGCAATGAAAATCGGTGGCGAGATTGTGCCTTGATCAGCAGAACTAACAAGATTGTAGCATCATCATGTGCCATAGCGGTTGACGTAGGTGATCATGTCCTTCCACAATATTATATCCACAGTGCATCGTATCAGTTCTTTTGTTGACTGCTTTCCATGCCATGACACTAAGCCGTCTAGTAGTTTCTCTGTTTGTCGTCCGCGATCTCTCTTTTCTTTTTTTTTTTTACCAGTTGTAACCAAGTATTCCAACTTTCCTCTTCTCATGATGTGTCCGAAAAATGTTGATTATTTCTTTCCGATGTTTTTAAGTAGCTGCCTTTTTGTGTTGGCCTCTTTGAGAACGTCCTCATTGGTCTTTTTAGCTGTCCATGGAAAATATTTTTCTGAGAAATCCCATCTCTGTAGACTCTAATCGTCTTTTCAATTGTTTATCTACTGTCCATGATTCGCTTACATAGGTCAGAATTGGTTCTATATAGCCCCGATAAACTCTCTTTCTCATTTATTTTGACATATATTTGTTGCATACGATATTTTTCATTTTCTGTAATGCTATTTTGGCCTGAGCTATTCTGTCTTTTTTTTTATTTATGTGGTGCATCTTCCATCTGATGTTATTATTGTGCCCACGTATTTCAGATGTTGCATCTGTTTCAAATGTGTCCTATTTATTTTTATGTTGCTTGCTGGTGATGATTGTTTCTTCAAAGTGACCATTACTTCTGTTTTCTTACTATTCAGACTGAGACCATTTTTGTTACTTTCTTTTACTATTATGTCAATCATTTCTTGTAATTCATTCTCTGTCTCTGCTATTAAGACTGTGTCATCCGCATATCGCAAATTATTTATGCTGTGACCTTTGACTTCATTTCCTTTTTCGTTTACTATTGATCTCATAATATGTTCGCTGTAAAATGAAAACAAATCCGGCGACAGAACACAGTCATATCTGACTCCTTGTTTTATAAGTTGAAATTGTCCTGTCTGGTTGTTAATTCGTATAGCTGCTGTTTGTTGCCAGTACATATTTTTTATGGTTCGCAGATCCTTGCCACCAATGTTTAATTTCTCCAGCATATTGAATATTTCCACATGCTTTACTTTGTCAAATGCTTTTGTGTAGTCTATGAAGCACATATATAGATCGTTCTTTACCTCTATAGATCTTTCTATCAATGCCAAGATTGTATAGTGCCAGTTAATTGTTCGCAATTTTTAGCTATTTAAACTTTCTTTTCACTTTTCTAAATCTCAAACATTTTGAAATTAGCAAAGCACAAAACGCACATTATGACACACATTATAACGCACATTATGACGCACATTATGACGCACATTATGACGCACATTATGAGTGGTAATATAATGTTTTTATTATTTTATATTAAATGAACACATTAAGGAGCACTCATTAAAAGAGTTAATGTATCAGCTCTACTCATAACATTCCTTAAAAATTTGAAGAAAAAAAATCATCATCTTATAAATACAGTAGACTGAATAATAACATAAGCCATGTTTTATACTAACAAATAGCAAATATTAAATATAGTTTGTTTCATAACTCGTGCCCAAATTTTAAACTGGATAGCTTTTTAACCGCTTGTTGTAAGTTGTTCAAAATTTGCATGTAAAGTTATAATGATTAGAACCCAACAGGGAATTAATTTCATAAAAAAAACATTTGGGTATTATTGTTGCTTATTTGATTTATATCAATTTATAACGACCCATTGATGTAGTCAAAACTTAATGTTTACAGTATTTTAAGTTAAAAATAGCGAGTAAAAATCCATACTCGTTAAAATTGACGTGTTTGCACGCTTTCACCGTGGTTTTTTGACACAATTAGACACTTGTAAAAAACACGAGAAATTGTGTGTTCATTCAGAGGTGAGTGTGGAACGATAACATTTATCATAAGTCTAACAATGAAATTCTGCAGTTTAAAAAACATCGCAATAAAAATGTATGACTATTTTTGCAAAGAGGCTAAACGAGGAAGATTATTTCATTCTTTAGAAAACCCTGAGAATAGGACAAGACACATTTTGGATTTATCTAAACGGTCATTTAATCGCTGGATTCAAGCACGTGACAGTCAATGTTCAAAATATACAAAATCACAAGGAAGAGCAAAAATGTTGGATAATTTCGACAGTGAACTTATTAGAAGTAAAATTCGCAAAATGTTAGGTATGAATGAAACTGTTACAATAAGAAAATTAAAAGTTTCGCTGAAAAAGAACAACAGTATTGAAATATCAAAGTCTACATTATGGAGGAATGTGAGAGCTGCAGGCTTTACATTCAGAAAGTATTCCAATGGACGAAACATCATCTGTGAGAAGCCACATATAGTAGCCATGAGAAGCAAGTACTTACGTGAAGTAAAAGAGGTGCGCAAGCAAGGTTATGATATTGTGTACTTGGATGAAACATGGATCAATGCTCACCACACTAACCAAAGGGAATGGCAGTCAGCAGATGGAAAGATTAATACCTAGCAACAAAGGACAGTCGACAACATGGACTAATACAAAATGCAGAGCTCATTTTTCTTTCAAAATCCATAGACAATCGGGGTTATCACTCTGAGATGAATGGTCACATATTTAGACATTGGATTGAAAATTCTGTTCTCCTATCACTAGATCGACCATCTTGCTAATAATGGACAATGCAGCGTACCACAACATTGTTGCACTTGAAGATAAAGTCCCGCGTCATCCAGTACAAAAGATGCTATTAAGATATGGCTCTCAAAGGAGCACATACAATTTAATAACATGTACTTAAAACCTGAATTATTATATCTAGTAAAGCAAAAACAGAGGACACAGATTTTTCAAATAGATACGATTATCCAAGAGCACGGTCATATAAGTTTGAGGCTGCCACCTTACCATGCTCATTTAAATCCAATAGAACTAATCTGGGCAAAATTAAAAGGACAAGTGGCAGATGAAAATACAACATTCAAAATATGCGATGTAAAGACTCTTGCTAATCTCGCTTTATTAAATATAGACAAAGATTATTTGGCTAAATGTGAAGACCACGTCTTAAAACAGGAAGAGGAATATTGGAAAATTGATGGTTTGTGGAATGTTCAAACCCAAACAGTTATTAATCTTTTAGACTCGTCTGATTCAGAATGAAAGTATATAGCCCCCACAATGTTGGCCCCTATATTACCTTAAATTAGTTCAACAAACGGTCCTTTTCAGGACTACACAACTATTAAAATTGGACATATAGGTATACCTTGATGTTATCGTCCGTCCTCGAACTGAGAAGACAATAATTATCTTGGTGTTTTGTGTTATTCAGTTATTTCCCCATTACGGCCACGCCTTTACCTAGTGAAAATTAATCATAGACAAGCAACTACGGTAATTTCTATTATTTAGGGGTTCACAATTTACAATTTTGACAAACATCAAAGAAATTCGCCACTTTAAGAAACAGCTGCAAGATATTTGTTAAATATACATTTAAAGGTATTTTGCATTCTAATAACATTTGGAAAATTTCAACAGTTTTTAACACACGGTTACTGATCAATAGCGTTTTGAAGTTGGGCACGTGAATTGAAACGAGCTATAGAATTGATTCCTGTTAAAAAATAGACGATATTTCTTAATTGGAAAGGCTAGTCACTATCTGAATGGATTAACATATATCTATTCAAATTTTAGTTATCTCCTATCTAGTTTCCTATCTTCGTTTATTTCAATACAGCCTATCACATTGCCAGCGGTGATATCTTAATCTGATCTGCTGCTTTTGGTAGGTTAGAGACTATCTGAAAAACACACGATTGAGAGAACGTTTATTAACCTTACTAGAAATACGATTAATTAGGATATTGACTATATGATTGAGGCGACGTGTACGTAATCTCTACAGACAAGTGTCAGTGAGTCAGTCATTCGATAAATAAAACATGTTAAAAATGATTTGCCTAAACTACTCTTAACTCAAACAAAGTGTAATTACATAATTGGTTAAAAGGGGCACACAGAGAGGTAACGCCCACAATGTTCGCAGAACCGACCTGTTGACCTTCTGCCAAACCATTCTCTTAAGCTGTCTGTTATTTTTTCTCTCTGCTTCCCTTTATCTCTTCGTCCCTTGAATTTTTTCCAGTTGTTACAATATATTCCAGTTGTTCTCTTCTCATTATTTGGCCAAGAAATTATGATTATCTCTTTCTAATATTGGAAATTAGCTCTCTTTTTGCTTTGACCTCTCTCCTAAAATTTTCATTACACTTCTTAGCTGTCCATGGTACTCTCAACATTCTTCTGTAAAACCACATTTCTACAGACTCCAAAAGCCATCATAGAGATAATAAAGGACGAAATGTCCGAAACATATTTCAGTGAGCAAAATAGAAAAGTTAATTTTCTACTACAGTAATGAGACAGTGGTGATAGCGTCCCATGACATAATAACATGGACAGGTCATAGATATTGTAGTGAAATATGTAGGGGGGGAGTAGACAAGATCAGTATATGAAGAGATGAGAAGGCACAATCAGCTATAGAGCAGGTCATTATTTTCAAGAATGATTTCAGTGGCTGAGGAGGACAGAGAGCATGATAGAGAGAGAGGAATGGAGTTAGAAAAAGAAAGAGGGAGAGCTGGAATCTTCAGTGTCCTATCAATTCCTGACACTCATACAGTCTGCTTGCATTCAGAGAGAATTTCGCATGTGCATGAGATAACCTTTGTCAACCTCTTGTTAAGCTATCATGCATAACATATGTTTACATATATATATATATATATCTATATATATATATATATATATATATATATATATATATATATATATATAGATATATGTGTGTGTGTGTGTGAGTGTGTGTTTGTACTTTACTCTCACTTATTATTGTAAAGCTTTATGTCATCACACGATGAGCCTTCAATTGAACATGTAATAATAAATTAACCATATACCGTTCAGAGCTTTCCTTTCTTACAATCACACTAGTTTTAGATCATAACACTTACATTAATCTTCAATGTACTTCCCTGAGAGAAATACGTATATATATATATATATATATATATATATATATATATATATATATATATATATATATATATATACATATATATATATATATATATCTATACAATATACTTTACTTAGCCCAACAGTGTTGAGTTGCAGTTTAGATCAGAAAAAAAAGAAGCGTTCCAAAAAATTAGGAATATAGTGCGCAATCCATTTTGCAATAGAAACAAGAAAAAAGAGTTTGTCAATGTTATGTATAGCTAGTCTTAAAATATAGATGCGAAACATGGACGATATGAC